>JBAJHX010000040.1:3957005-3971983 GCA_037176925.1 Amniataba percoides | reverse complement strand
TAAATGTAGCCTGAGAGAGCTGTAAACACTATATTTCACTTTGGCTTGGACTCTAAAGTTTCTGGGTCTATTTCAGGCTATTTACTTTGCTGAAGTTTTCAACATGGGGATATTTGTTACTGAGCTTAAAATAAACAGGACAACATTTTGTAAAATTTCAAATAAATGCACAGACACATATAAGGATGTGCAAAAGGCAACAAAATACTCCATCGAAGGAGAATGACTTAGAGCACAGCTCCACTCAGGCCTGTCTTTCAGCAATAAAAGAGTATTTGTTCAGAACTCTTCGACTGCCTGCTGTCTGTTTGAAATTAGTCTCCATGGCAACGGCCCAGACAGTCTGGCACGGCATGGCCGTGTTGTGTTATGATAATAGTCATTGGGGAAGTAAGACATGAAAATATACATTACATTTGCAGGGATTCTCAATGGATTTAGACTCTGCCAAGAGCCAATTTAAGTTAAGCATCTTTCTCACCCAGAGGTGTTGATGCAAGATGTAGAGGATCAACAAAAAGAAAGAGGAGAGTGCCAACAGGATGGCAAAAGCAAAATGTAATAGTAAATATGTGGGCTAAACAGAGACAGTAGGAAAGAGAGTTATATAATTTGTTGGTAGCACTTTTTCTTTGGTACGTAGAAGCAGTCAAGATACTTAAGGGTGGCAGGGACACAAAAAACTACAGTAAATGACTTGATAGAAAAAGGTGGATTTTGTAATTAATACTTCTGTGTCTCACCTTGGCACACTGCTCGGCAGACTGGCCTCAGTGGATGCTGTGTGGATCCTCTCCTCTGTGCTCGGCGCCTGAGGACCGGGCCCTCCTCCTGCTATCTGTCCAGCTCCTTGTTGTTGCTGCTGCTGCTGTAGCTGCTGCTGCTGTCGCCTCTCCTCCTCTTCATCCTCCACCTCCTCATTGCCTGGCTTCTCCTTCCCTCTGCCCTCACTTTCATTGTCGCTCTCCTCACCTAAGATGTCGTCAACCTATTTTAAACAAAAAGGAGCTTTTGTGAGAGTCTGTTTTTAAGCTTCTGACAGAACCGAGTCACGGGACTTCTATGCCATTGCAGCATATCAGACCAAAACAATCACGCTGTTCATCTCAACTTTAAGTTTACTTTGTGAATTACATATTAATATTTTCAGAATATACACTTATACTGTACTGTACCATAACATACAGACTGCTCTCATGTGCAAATAAGATTAATTACTGTCTCTCCTTTCACTCAACATGAATTTGTTTGTACACCCAATCAAGTTGTATAACATCACTTTTATGTGTTAAAAAAATAATTAAAATGAAAATAAAACATATTTAATGAGTAATTTTTGCTTTAGGTTTTACGAGGAGGGACCACGTGTATGTGTCGTCTGTTCCCTTGATGCACTGCAGGTCCTAATTATGCATCTAATTATATCTGGTAAGTGGTTTTGCTTTTGGAAATAAGTGGGTTACGTACTGTACGGTAATCCTGGAAGGTGATTAAACCAACATTTAAGACTGTCATTCAAGCCATTTGAGGGTTTTTTAATACTGATACCATATGTTGGGTTTTTTTCCCCCAATATAAACACCTAAACATCACCTGTAAAATATATAATCCAATGTTCTTTTCTACATGAACACAAATGTTTGTTAAGAATTCCTTAAAGGACTCATTTGGTGTTTTAGGATAAAGACTTTCATGACAAGAATTAAATAAGTAAAGTGGATACCACTATTATGAGTAAGCTGGCCGGTTTCTTTTGTGCTGGTAAATGGATTTTTGTTATCTCTGGATGGGCCCAGGCATGTCGTTTCCCACTTCCCAGTCCTCATGGTGAGATAAGCAAACTCGCCGCTGGTGGTAGTTTCATATATTAGAGAGACATGAAAGTGGTGTCTATCTTCTCGCTTAACTCTTGAAAGTGAATAAGTATATTTGCTAATATGTCTGACTATACATTTTAATTAAAACAGGTCATTAAATTTGTCACTATAACACCAGGGTTTTAACACTAATAATAATATCCCAAACCTGTCTTTATCATTTCCAAACTGTAAATCTGGTTAACATTAAAACAATAATAAAATATCAGATAAACTGATTTGTGACTCTAACAGTAACTTGTGAGTTGTTTTGTTTTTTTGCCAAGCAATGCGACAATGCAGAATGTAGACACAATGAAACACACATTTAATATAATGCTGTCCAATACAAGAAGACAGCAAACTAAAGGCTTAAATAAGAGTTATGTCAACCGTCTCGGATGCTCTAAAGTATAAATTAATCATTATTAGGAGTCACAAAGGCAGGCTTTATTGCAGGGCTATGGTAATACATGATACATTGACCAGGGGTTGACTGATGACTTTGGATGGACTAATCAAGATGCAGTAATAAACTCATCAAATTTCTACCAAGCGGAAACAATCCAAGTACAACAAAGGTAACCTGTCCTGTGGGTTATCTCAACAGTTAACGAAAGCAAAATGATCACCTGCGGCGCGCCATCAATCTTGTATTCCTCGAGAAGCTCATCATTTACAGTGCCCCAACGTTACCATTTAGAGCAGGTTACCAAATTGACAACCACCTGATCAATGGAAATCCATGGTGACTATTGCTAGAGTGAATATGCAGCATCTCGTCCAGTGACTCATTAGCAGTATCCAGCTGAAGGAAAACCAGGATTAATGCAGGGGGATATTCTCCTGGGGCTGAAGCCAGGATCATTACAGACATCAAACCAGGCTCATTAAAGCCCCACTGTTGGTTATTTGGACAGCCAAATAGAGCCTTGGTAAAGGTAGGAAAGGATATGAAGATACTACAAGAAAACACATGAACATGTTGAGTGCTGGTTGTCTTCTACTTCCATTAGCTGAATAATATTTGAATGAGAATCACCCTGAAGGGTGCCAGCAAATTACAGGGGAGGATAAGGATACAAGATAGCAAAAATGGTTTTGTTTGTTCCCTAACTGTCAGCAACACACAATTTAAGATTTCATCTCAACACAAATTCCTTTTTTTCTCCACTAAAATGTTTCTCTTCTTATGGCATTTTCCCATCAGGGTCTCCCATGAGCGCTAACAGTGACAATTTATTGAGACTTGCTTTTGTAGTTCTGCTAAGGATTTAAAAGGAGGTCTATTTTTCTGTCAGTGCAGTGAAGAGCTGGCAGAGATAAATGAAAATGGGACTTAAGGTTGCCTTTTGGACATTGAAATCCCATTTAACAATGCTCAACAGATATGTGTAACAACTAGCTTAAGAAAGACATTTCAGGTGAATAAATTTGATATTAGCAGAGTTCTGCCCATGACAAATGGAAACAGGTGCATGGTATGATTCAAACATTTTATTGTCTGTTTTACATAAAGCGGGACGAACACAGCACTGACTGTGTGGGAGCTGTTGATGACTCAGCAGGTGTTAAAATAATTGTATAAAGTAATGTTTAGTAAGAGCGTTGGGATAACTAACTTGCACTTTCCAAACACCATTTTCCAGGTGTAAGTGAGCCATTTTCCAAGTGGAATACAAACTTTCATCATCTTGAAGATGTTTATTTTATTGTCCTTCCGAGTATCTGTGGCATCTGTAGGTGTGTTTTTCGGATCTCACATCAGTTTCATTGTCTGTTTACTCTCAATGCTGGCAGAGACGGGGAAAATGTGTGCTCCTTCTCATACAGGTGAGCTGCAGTGAGTCTTTTCTCTGTGGCTGCTGTGAAAGTCACCACCAACACACAGGTTGTAATACTACAGCAAATGCAAATGCTACAGGTTTTCTTCAGTGGGCCATAGGCTCAATCAGCACTGTGCTGCATAATTTGGCTATGATAGTGACTTAAGCATTTATGTAAATGAAAATTTCTGAGTTAATGTCTTTTACTGGGAAACAGGTGCTCTAAAATGTAATATGTAAATGTAAAAGGGACAGATGTCTTAAAGGTGAACGATATATGACTGGCAGTATGTGGGCTCAGAGAGAAAAGGATGTGCTCTGGTCAGCAGTGCACCGTGAAAGTTGAAAACTGTTTCTCATTTGCAAAATGGTGATACCCACCTAGGAGCCGCAGTAATATTTGCATAGTGTGTTAGCATGAGAATTTCAATTGTTGAGAAAAGTATAACAAACAACAGGACTTTATGCAGAAATAGGAAAAGGAGCAAAAGTCTGACACCTTCTCCCAAAAGTAATTTCTGAACACAAAATACATAAAGGAAGGCAAAACACGTCCACGATCTGTGTATGCATCAGAGCAGCTCTTGTGGGCTACAAACAAACACCAGTGAGTTGCTGTGCAGTATGTGGCCAGTACAGCCTCGCCTGCTTTGAATCACAACCCTTTAGGAAGCAATCTACATCTCACTTTGTCAGGAGGGGTCTTAGCAGAAATGGAAGCATTAACAATTCCCACAAACAGCGCAGCCAACTTGTCACAGCATCCTTTCCCTGGCTGTAATCAAAGGCCGAGCAGAGGGCCCACCATGAAACTTTTCAAAGCACAGCACGGCACAAACTCAAAGCTAGTTTAGAGTCAGTCTATTGGTCTGATCACTCTAAGCTGCAGATAGGGTTCAGTACAAGTGTGATCCCAGGGCAGAGAATTAATTTTTGGCTAAACGCTTCAGTTGCTACACTATTGTGTTGTAGTGGTCCACTGTGATGATTTATCTGCGTGAAGGAAGATTTACAAGATGTAGAAAAAGGAAGCACAAATGTGAAATGATTGTCTGATTATGTGCCTTAAGCACAAAAAATTCAATATAATGTGACCGAAATAAACTGAGATTAAAATATACATTGATTGCAGTGAAAGTGGATTCGATCCTTCTTGTCCAGCACTTCTAGACCCTGGATAAAGACATTTTAACTTGATCTGAGGTGTTATTCGCACTAAAAGATTCATGTGCAGCAAAAGAACCCGACAGTCATTCATTTTAAATGAAAGCCAGCAATTAGGAGGAGCTGTTACTGTGGGAGCAGTGAACTGCTGTTGCCCAGAGCAATGAGTTTCAGCGAGATCTGAGGCCAACTGAAGGAGAATCATCTGTCATTAAATAAGGCTCTGATTAAGTTCACGATGCAACATCATATGCTGTAACACTTTGGAGCCTTAAATTAGTGAGATTTGTAAAAGTCTGTTAAAGTCTTTTCTACAAGTGTTTTACTTTATTTACAACAGTGCAGGTTATGGCTGTTAGGAACAGTTGATTTCATGATCAATGACCAATCTGCTGAAATTCTGTGATTAATAGTTTCTAGCCTTTAAAATATCAGAAAATATGGAAAATGCCCAACAGAACTTAATGAGAGTTTAATATAATGATTTTGATTGAACACTCAAAAACCTTGAGATCATCCATCATTTGCCATTTTTGCTTTTGAAAAATAAAAAAGGATATATTGTAACCAAACCCATTGTACCCAAACAGTTGCTTATTCATTTATGACTGTTTCACATCCCAAAACTTTATCTCTACCTGGAGATTGATTTAACTGCTGCTAGAGATTTATGGACAGAATCGATCTACAGTCTCAAAGACCATTAGACAAGTAGCAATAAAACAGCCTGGACAAAACATGAAAACATGCCAGCTGGCCCTTTAATGTGTGAAAACAAGTGTTTCACTGCTCTCTCACTGTTGTTTATAGGAGTGGTTGGGTGTGGTCAGCTCCGTCACACCCATAACCCCACCCCAGAGAACAGGTCTACTTCACTGCAGCAAAATGTGATGGTAAGCTGAACGAGTTTTTCTGGGGACGTTTAGTTGTTCTTTAGTCTTGCATTGTCACATCAACATCATTTTGTCCTTGACCATTTTATCCCTGTCTTTGATATGCTACTCAAAGAAGGAATAATGAAGGAACAATTTAGACGGTTAGCCATCAACATAGTCCCCTTTATGTTTGTTATTCAATGTTTTAGCTGCTTGTCACAAACTAATGAACTAACGAGTCCGTGAACCTCTGAATGACCACATGACTTTAAAGTGGAAAGAAACATTAGTTGCAATAATACCAAGTGAACAAGATGACTGGATCTGCTGATGAAAGCGATGAGATTAAGACCTATATTTTACTAGAGTCAGATATTTTCACGGTTTAATCAAATGAACATCGACTGTAAATATGACTACCTTGAAACACACGAACACCTTCATGGATAGAATAAATTGACGAGAGGTGAGAGCACACAGCAGTTACTGCCAGCTGACACCACAATCCGCTGCAGATAGTAAACTGCGTAAAAACTTTCAGACAAGTGAATGGAGAAAAAAGTTTAAGTGCACAGGTTCACCTCAGGTCTGACTGTAAAATATCAATGTCTCACTACATTAACATAAGTCAGAAGAGGCACAATAGTATTCCTACAAGTAAAAAAAATCAGCAGCAGAATGGGAGAAGCAGGATTCACAGCGAGAGCTTGACGCATTTCTATGCAGCAAGTCAATCAGCACTCATTGTTCTGACCAATTTCTGTTTGCACTGAGTTATTGCACAAGGAGCTTGGGTCTTCCACCAGACTGAGGACAGCATGGGGTGAAATTTACATAGCCAATTCCCACTGAAGGGGGTTTATTACAAGCTTTATTTCCTGCCAAAATGACTGACTCCATCTGTGAAAGGCAGTCAGAGGTGGTAATAGGGCAGACAGCTGATTGCTGAATGGAGCAAGACCGTCGACGGATCATTTAACGTGGGTGGAGAGGAAGACGAGGACTTTGCATTCACAGAGGAAAGCTCACCTGAAGCTCATGGGAAGAGGAAATGAATGCACACGTATATGAGGAGAAGTGAGGACATGGGTAACCAGGAAATCAGCCAACAAAGGGAAAGTAAAGGAGCAAAAAGTGGTGAAGCTGGTGACACTAATACCTGCTCATAAGCTCAGGGTCACGTACAGCTAGTGAGTCGAGGGCAAGTCCCATTCTGGTGGGAACAATGACAACGAGAACGCACATCTTTACTCCACCTCTGCCTACTCCTACACGAAGGAAGATCTCAAATATGGGGAATGCAACAACCTCGGAAAATAAGAACTCTTTAAGTGGAAGATGTTGGCTTCTTTTCACCATCGCCTCAGAAAGACGTGTTCCACTGCAGCTGAGGTTAGTCAAGGCTAGTTACATAAGTCTGAACTGAAAACATTACTTTGGAATAGAACAGCCTCAAACATGAAGTACTTCAGAGAGTTCATTCAGAGACTTCAGATTTCAGAGGAGGTTTTTTTTTATATCAATGGTGTACTTTTCTGAATCTGCTCCTGATAGAATGGATGCTAATGTTTTGAGCAAGGACCAAAACTGGACATCTTGCCACAGTCAGATGACTGAAGATATTTCTGTGAGGCTGCCAAGTACTGTGTGCACATGGAAACAGGAGCGGAGGGAATATTCATAGCACTCCAGCTTTAGGGACAGACGATGGAGTCTGCTTTGAGATGATGGAGGGGCTTGTCTTGGAGCAGCCATTTGCTGCTTGTGTCGGTTGACTGCACCTGATGCTGTAGAACCGCTGTGATATCTTTTAACTCACTGCTTTTTAAACCGTGGCTGTGAAACTGTGCGAAACGCATGAACACTTTCAGGAGCCTCACAGAAGAGTAGACCTGGGACTTTACTGCACAGACAAATGAAATCGACAGAAAGTTCTTCAGCAGCAGAGTCAAATCCTTCTAACCATGTGTTACTTTATATCTGTGTTAGCACTGTTGGGACTCCGGGGGCTTTTCATGCTAAAGCTGTAATTACAAATCTGTCACCACACGGAAATAAAGTCTTCCATATACTGCAGACAGGATTTCTTGTCTTTTGATACGTTTTGTCTGAAAGGTGCTGGGCCTTAGAGACAGGTTGGGAGCCTGAGAATTTCTCCCAGAGCTGCTGAAAAACATTTCTAGGAGGGAAATGTCTAGAATACTTTGTTCAGCTTGACACCACGACCTGGCCCCCGATACACAGAAGAGAATGAATGGATGGGTTCATGCATGACGTTGTCCTCTCAAGGACTGTATCTCAGGGAGGATGTAGGAGATCGATACCTGCAGGCAGAGGGAAAGCTGGGATCACTGTGACTGATGAGCGTGTTAGATCTCCTATGATCCCTGGCTTAATGAGCCGTGTCTTTGAGGGGCCCTATGGCATCAAACATGTCGCACCAACACCTACCTGTGTCTGAGTCTTCACCTTCCTCTGTGTAATAATCACTCACTACTCATTCGCTCATGTGGCCCAAACTCAGCAGGATTTTTTTTCGTTCTGAGTGAGAGCAGTCAAAAGGTGTTTAATGAATCAACTCTCCTACAGAAATGAAGTCAGTGAAATGTTACTTCGAGCAGCAACTCAGACCCAGATGATCTTACATTCATGCACAGTTATTAAAACATATCAACTTGTGTTTCAACTCCTGTGTGTTTTAATGGTGAAACTAAAATGTTAAAACTGACACGGTGCAACACTGAGTTGCAAGTCAAAGAAATGAACTATTAAAGTCTGATTATTTAATTATTTAAAGAGGCTGACAGATTAGATTAAACACAGAGTACTGACTTGATGCAGCACAGGCAGGAAATGCAGACTTAGGTAATGGAGAGCCAATGTGAATTCAAATCCCTCCATAGACCTTTCTCACAGCAGACATTCAGGCACGTTCTGCACGATAATGTTTTATTATGCTGTCCGTGGAGCAATTGCGTGCTTGCTGAAATACTGTTTTTTTTTTTCTCTTGCATTTGTGTTGCTGGATGTCCTTAATGTAGTCTGTCCACTGCAGAAAATAACAATGTCAACTGGGGAACTTGATGGTGCAGTTAAACAATGGTTTATATGAACAGTGGGTCGAAAGGCAAAAGGGGTCTTTGCAGGTGAACATCAAGATTTATCACCCGACTGCAGTTCCCCTCGACTCTATGGAGTCTTTTAATGTTTTTCCATTCAATGTTTTATGATTTATTACCAACGGGGTTAAGGTTTAGCTTCCCTCAGGAATTAGTGGTAACCAAAACAGGGCTAAAAGGAGACTGAACACTGAATCAGACCCACAATGGAAGTTTGTAGAGGGTTTTTTAAGAAATAAATACCGTATTTTCCGCACTCATTATTTCTATCTTCCTCTTCCTTGGAGTTTGCTAATAATTTATCAGTCACCCTAGATCACCTGACCTTGAAGTTTAGCGTTTTTAACAGCATTTTCTGTTTTTGTCAACGCATCCGTTGGTGCCCTTGTTAAATACAAGAACACAGGAAGCTTTTGTCCACAATGCAATACACCCACAAGGCAACACTGTGTGTGACAGTACGACCTCAGATGTTCTATGATGAGTCCTCTCCCTCACATAAGAGTGTCTGTCTGAGGTGATACTTTAACAGATTTTTCTTTGACAGGGAGGAGAGCTCCATCCACTGATTGCTTGTGGTTCACTTTGAGGAGAACCGATGATTTCTTTAAGAACTATTGACATTAACATTTCCTCAAATTAAATCATCAGTGATGTGCAAGGGTCCTAGTTCTGCTAATCCCACTGGCCATAATCACCACAGTGTGCAGCTATCAGCTGTCAGTTAATTGCTTTGCTTTACTGCGCCGTATGATTAATCTCAACTTCCCCCTAAAGACACAGTATAGTTGTATGGAAGCATCCTGGAAAAATCTATATTATCTATATCTATAAACCTATATTAAATCATATATAAAAGAAACTTGCTTTATAGTAGTATGTTTGTCACTGAAGACTGCCAGCACAGATGAATGCAAATGAACCGAACAGCATAAATTCGATTCTGCATTTTTAATTCGGCTATGTGGTTGCTTTCAAATGACTTTGCATGGATTATGCGTTAATTCTAATTTGTTTCAAGAGGTTTCAAAAGTGGCAATCCTGGAGCAGACTATTACATAGGGCAACCTTTCCTGACTAATAATATCGAACAAAGAACTGACAGTCCATGTGGTGCATTATGGTGTTCCTGAAAGCAGCAGATGAAAGAGAGTCCAGCCAGTCCCAGTCATCGCACAGCCAACAAGGGAACAGTGATTTCAAAGAAAAGGTCACCCAGTTGGTACACTGCCATGACTCTTTGCAGGCCAACTCTGCACATGTTGCTCCAGGTAAACTGACACATAGCACCATGTAACCATTGGTGACATTTAAATGTGAGGCTGTCTACCTGACTCAGATGTGTACCTTGCAATTAAGACTGGTTCTTTCCCTTTGCCCTGAAGCTCTAGAGTGTTTAAGAACGTCACAGGCTGCCCTTTAGCAGAAGCAGTCCTAGGAGGATGACATTTGAGATTCAGTGTATCTACAAAGGACCCTTCCTTGGAGTCAAATTATTTACTTTTCTACAGAATAAAACATGTTGGACAATGTTTCGGTTATGCTTGCGAAGTATATACTCTTCCAGAATAAGGACATTCTGGCGGACATTCCTGAGCCCTAGAGTTTCAACACAAATCCAAATGTTTGCCAATTATCTTGATCTACTCACTGGAAATATGGATGCAGATAAATTTAACCCGCTTTGGTCAGATGCTATAACTGATAAAATGATAAGATATACCTTTACTGATCACCAACAGGGAAATTTGTTTGGTACTATCATCTGGTCATTTTCCAGCAGTAGTTTAAGAGTTTAGTAATTAGTTCAAGTCTGACTTTGGTATGCATTTTGTATTTTCAGAATAGTTTTGAATTTGTAAACCTTCACTAGATAAAAAAGGAAAATTATATTTTGTGTTTGTTTGAGGACTTGCTAATTCTAGCTTTGATACGGGCATATCATTATGAAAACCATATGCACACATTAACTCAATCATAACCTAATATATTATTGATTTTTTTCATTTATGATTATATTGAACTAAACTGCATCAATTAGACCTCTCACAGTTTTGGGCTTGGTTGGGTTATTTATTCTTTCTTTGTTTTGACTGCAGCACTTGTTTGCATCCCTGAGTTTTATGTGTTGGCAGTATTACCTTTAGTTTCTGGTCTGGCTGGTTTGTGGTGTCAAATTTGACAGTACCAGCTGGGTTCAATCAAGGTTGAAGTCGCCTGTACATGATAAGTTTGGATTACATTTTTAGACCCACGTAGAATTGTTAACAGCTGATGCATTTAAAATGAATGTCTGACATTTTCATTCAGAATATATTACAACATTGAAAGAACGTCTTGCAAATGAAAGTAATGAGCTTTGCCCAAACTAATAGGAGTCAGTACCTTTAGATGTAACAAAAACAACGAGATGGACGAAAACATGATCAAATCTCCTCCACTCACCGGTGAACTTCACTCAGCTTCACACTCAAGCACTCTAAATGTCACATTTGCACAATAAGTGCTGTTGGTGTTTTGGGAACAATGCCCAGAGTAAGAACTGATCACCTCATTAACCAACTCAATCTTAAACTACGACAGTGCTATATTAGCAAGAGGCTGGCCTTTAATTTAGATTGCAAATATATGTCAAGTTCATGCTTCCATGACAATGTTTTATTGCACAATGGCATAGATTGATAAAAACAGAAAAGCAACGCTTTGGCACCAAAAGGGTAGTTGGTTCCAAGATGTGATATGTGACACAGTAGCAGTTCTAGTAATGTCTTAATCTACTATACAGAGACTGGACAAAGAGGGTAGATAGAGTGAGTCCCTGTAGGAGTTCACAGAAGATGAATTATCACATTAGTGGCATCAACTCTCAACTTTATGATTTGGCACATCTTCATGAGAGGCTAACCCTTAAAGAGTCAGGAGACATCCGTGATTTCAACATAAAAGGACAGATATCACATGTGGGCACAGAACTATTTAGGATCCAACCTCTGCTCGAGATCCTCACTGATGAAAAATGCCAGCATCTTACATTTCTTTGTGTGGACATCAATGGATCAAAGCTGTCCATTTCCAATGTTCGCAACATATTGTTAACATTTGCACTCATTCAAATATTCATGAGGAAT
The DNA here is from genome assembly GCA_037176925.1 of Amniataba percoides. Taxonomy (NCBI): domain Eukaryota; kingdom Metazoa; phylum Chordata; class Actinopteri; order Centrarchiformes; family Terapontidae; genus Amniataba; species Amniataba percoides. Next base: position 3,960,015 of record JBAJHX010000040.1, on the reverse strand, counting down.
AGAATATGCCTTTCAAATGCCACATTCTCTCCTTTTCAGATACCCTATATTATCCAGGAAAGGTAACAAAGAAAACCTTTTTCAGTCTAACCACCCTGGCACAGGCACATTCATACAAAAGGCCTGACCCAACCGCTGACAAAATGTACCTTTTCCAGATAAAGAGTAGAAACACAATTTCCAGTTTGCTTCCTGCTGCAGTCGTCCTGTGTAATAGGCACAAACACAGGCGCAATCTTTGGAAATATGTCCTGTTTTTGCTACAGCTGCTGTATATGAGGTGTACCAGGAACAACGACCTTAAGGATGACTGTTTCACCTCTGAGATGGGATCATTGGGTTCCAATACTATCAACTCTTTTGTGTCATTTATCAGGAAGAAACACAACTTCGTATCCAATTCTACTTCTTCATTTCAAATGATTACTTTTACTAAAAATCAGTGGTTGACTGTTAACTAAAGTCCTCTCCCAAATGTCAAATGTCTGGACTTAATACGAGGACAACTACACTGCAATCCATGAACTGATGGATATCAAGATTTTAACACGATATGAAACTGGAAGCACTGATAAAACTCTAATAGACACTACACTTTTAACAAACTCACATAGCTAAAGTTTAATTGGCCAGATGATTACAGGTAGCAATTCTGCACATAGACATAAGAAACATGCATGAATTCACCTCTGGATTTTGGATGGTAAAACCCTCTATTCATTGTAAATTGCAAATGATGAAAACCTCAGTATTAAACGAATGGTAGATGTTATTTTCCATTCAATAAGATGATAGGTCTGCAGAATCAATAGATGATATCTTAGCTTCATCCTTAAACAGACAGATTTTATCATACCGAATCTCGAAAGCTTGGGGATATGGATATAAAATGAAAAGACAAACATTAAAAAGCTGTTTGGCTTTAGCAATATTCTAGGTCAGTATTTTTTAGGAGGAGATTGGACTCAGCTCTGCATCTCCTTCAAACACATAAGAGTAGGAGAAAAAAGGAGAAGAAAGTCTATTTCCAGAAAGGCACAGCACAGCAGTTCTCCGACTGAGCTGTCGCCTGCAGCTACAGAGTTACTTAACTGCAGAACTCAATTCACTTAATAACTGGGCAGACTGTTTTGCATCCCAGTAACAGGAATCGTTTCGTCATTTAAAGTGTGACCAATCACACTGACATCCAGATCATTCAATTACATTTAATGAAACAAAGTCCTCTTTCCTTGCATCATCTATAGCTTGTGTTCAATCGGAAGGTTTAAGGTGAATAATCTACAAAGCTCCATTGTTTTTCACTTTGGGCTCATTGTCTCTCACCAAAATATATTGTGCACGTCCTTAATATAAAGTCTCTTTCTGCAAAGGCTTTTTGTGAAACTTTTCCCTTTGTCTGGTACGTTCACGATCAACAGTCAACAAGCATTATTGCTTTATACAGTAATTGTCTTTATCCTAAACCCTGGGCTCTGAAAATATATGCAAATACGTTTGAAAAATACCTTCTGGTACTATATATTTCATACTTTCAACTTGTTAGAGTTTAAGTTAAGTTTAAGAGGAAAATAAAAATACCTGCATGGTAACTAATGCAGCTTTTCAATTATTAAAAAGAGAGAAAAAACAGCCACTAGCCGACACATGACCTCACTTCAAACATGGCTCGTCACGTGTCACATCCCATGTGAACAAGCCACAAAGCTCTTTCTTGAGAACAATCACCTGCTGAGAGCCTCTTGTCAGATCTCAAGGATCTGCTTTGCACATTTGCCCACACTGAAGCATTCAGAATTTAGACTCCATTATAGAGTATTATCCAAGCAGGCGGTGCAGAGCTTTCAGACATTAGTAATCACTTCACCTGCCTTGGTGAAGGATGGCAAAAAATAGAGAATGCAGAGAGAAGACTGACGTAATAGCATATGTAAGGATTTGACTATGAGAATACACGGCAAGCTGTAAAATATACAGACAACGCAGGATTACACGATGTGCTGCTCTGATGGTTTTGCGGCTGTTTATAGATCTCAATGTACATCTGTCATTAATATTTGCCAAAAACTGCCTACGAGGGCGCGTGATAAATTGTATTTAACTGCAATTTCAATTCATACCTCTATACCATCTCAAACACAGCGGTGCTTACTCATCCATATGTTGTACTCACAAATGACTAGATCCCGTGGTACACTGCACACAGGCATGTGGAAGTTAACCTGAAAAGTCCTTGCCACCCGACCACACAAATATCCAGAGGTAATTTCACACAGGAAATGTTGCTGTACAGCAATTGGCTGGTAACCTCTGTCAATACAGCATGCAAATTATTTACAATGAAAGCCTGCCAGTATTTTGTTAGTAAAAGCAAACTAAAACTTATATTAATAAATATTTCATTACAGCTCCATCAGCAGCTGACTGGACTGGCGCAGTTTGGCCATCCAGTGCATGTGGATGCATGTATCCCGTGCTTTGACGTTGTAATTGGAAATTTAACCCCAGAGTCACAGCTGAACCCAGACTATTTGAATATTTTTCTACAGAGCACCATGCTCTCTCGGTCACTGAAGGCATATTACAGCATATTACTGAAAAGGTTCCACACATAACAGACTCTCAAACATAATTATATTGATATTGATATTCTAGCCTTTTTAAGATATTCCTCTTCCTTCCCACTTCTGGGAGGCAAATCTACACAAAGTTGAAGGACGCAGTGATCCCCCCCTCCTCACCTCTTTGTCCATGCTCTCCAGATCTTCTTTGCAAAGTGTGTACAGAGGCATGCTTTCTGACATGCTCGGCTGTCGTTTCCGACGCGACGGTCCTGGCTGCTCGTCTACTTGGCTGGACCCTGCCGCGCCATCTTGCTGACTCTTTGAAGTTCCCCTGAGGAGACACAAAAATAAGCAAAAAACAAGATGAATATAAACAGCTTCAGTGGTGGAAATCAATGGAATTTCTATCAAGTGTGCTAAATAAACAGAAAGATGAAGACATAAGG
>JBAJHX010000040.1:3944246-3956905 GCA_037176925.1 Amniataba percoides | reverse complement strand
ATAAACAGCTTCAGTGGTGGAAATCAATGGAATTTCTATCAAGTGTGCTAAATAAACAGAAAGATGAAGACATAAGGCTCTAGTGAAATCCAGGTACTGGTATCTGTGGTTAAAATGGTATGGGGACCGCTTAGTGCCATCAAATCATTTTTAATTGGCTATTTAATAGAATGAACTGATAAATCTGTCATTAATGGGATCAGTTAAGAAGCTTGCTTATGGATCTGAAGATGAAAGGCTTCAAAAGAAGTAAACAAAAAGTACTCATTTCACCATCACCTAAAAAAAATAGTCAGCTGTTATCTTGTATCCTTGTTCTTCTTTTAAATGCATACAGTGATCTTCACAGAAACTGCAAGCGAAGAGTGTTCATTTGCAGACTCTGTACATAATCAGCACATTTTTCACAACAGACGAGAAGAACAGGGTGAAGGTTGAGGCTTTCTTTCGGTAACGAGGCCCATTAGATGGGAATCTTATGTGAGTGGGAAGAGGAAGTTTCCATACTTCCACTTGGTAGTGCTTAATTGAACAGAGATTCTTTGATGATTAAATCCAACTTCATGCGACTCCCGGAAACCTCCACAGTGCCTCTGATTCATGAATTACGTGGGCCAATTTTATGCTTGTGGTTGTTAATTAGAGAATCGTCACAGGCGTGTTCAAAACATTTTAAGCCACCGTGACAGCCCCGTTAAGAGACGGCTGTTAGCTTTTACTCCTCTACAGTTGTGTGAAAAAGGCTGCAGCTTCTCCTTGGTGGCAGGCTAATAACAAACAAAAACACAGGCACACACACACCCTGTGGACACACTCTTCATTAGCATCTGTGACTGACAGTTGAAAGACAAATGGAGGGGAAGATCACAGAGGTGACTTTGAGGAACTGTGACACTTTGCTTGCACCCGTCTCATTCTGGTCAAACTGTAGGTCGAAATAAACAAGGACATGACTGGCAAATCAAATATTTATCTCACTAGATGATGATATTTCTTTTAAAGATTAGTATTTAAACTATTATAGACCCTCCCAACTGAGTAGCATAAAGTAGTAACATTTTATTGTTTATTATTTACTTTTGCAGACAAAGGTTGAAATGCAACATAAGCTTGGAGGCTCGTCTGGGACCTACACAACACACTCTGTTGTTGACAGGGTTCCCCTGCCACCAAATGCTATAAACAACCCATACCATACAATATATGCTGGGAGGTTTACTGTGCCTCGGTTGATAGCTGAAGACGCTGCATGTCTCCATTGAGGGTAATTCTTGTCATTTCCAAGAGCTGTAGCACTACACCAGCAGCTGCTTTTGTTTACGGAGAAGGGAGGGACGGAAATGAGGCTCAGAGGACGAATCAATACATTAGAGATCTGTTATGGGTGATCCAGCAGGATCAGAGTAGATTCAGAGTAGGAGTCCAGATCATTTTATTAATGCAGCAGTAAACAAGAAAAACAACTGTTACTGTCAATATTATGATGTAGCCTGATGTTATGACTAAAATAACTTTATTTATTACATTTATATCAGCTCATGAATCCTTCACAGAATTACACTGCAACGTTTCTGTTCTCACCTGAGACATGACTGCTCTCTGTGATCAGAGAGCAACAAAGACCCTGACGCCTGGAGGTAGGGTGGTGGCCGCGTCACCTGAGGGCCCCTCCGGATCAGCTTCCCTGTGACGGGGTCGTAGGTCCGAACCTCCGGAGCTGGGGGTGAAGGTCTGTGGTGGATGGCAGCTGGTTTGAAAACAGGCTTCTGCAGGGAACCCAGGTTGTCAAGGAATGCTGCTGGACTGTTGCTCCTTCAAGATACAAGGAAAAGGATCTCAGCCATGAATTCTGATGTGCTGCAGTTCATATTTTATCAGTGTCTGTTGTGCTTTTGAAGTCAGGAGTTTGCATCTGCTTGTTTTTGCCTATAAGAGCGGGTAAGGCTCATTGAAGAACTCCGTTACCTTGGCGCCTTGGAGTAATCCTCTTTCAGCGGGTACAGCTGCTCCTCCACCCTCTCCCAGCGCTCCAGACAGCTCCACAGCCAGTCGGGGTTGACAACATGGAGGTGCTTGCAGCCTTGTGCCTGACGAACCTTCTCGGTGCCTGTGTGAACAAAAAAGGAGAAGGTGAAAACGAGGACATTGTCTGACCTTATAATCAAAGACTTTTACAAACACACACGCACTCTGAGTCCACTGAATAATGCAGATCAATGATCAGACCCTCTTTCCTGGAAGGGAAAAGAGAAAATAATTGCCTGGTCAATATTATTAAAAAAAGATAAAGAGGAAGATTTGTCTTTTGGAGTCAATGAAATCACTGTCCTTTCACTGTTTAGACAACTGAATAGTTTTCTTAGAACTCCAAGAAGCCACGTTTTGATTGGTGTAACCCACAGAGGGTAATGTTTCCGCTTGAAAAAGGCTCATTGACGTTTAACAGAAAGAAAGTGTAGAAACTCATTAACCCCAGGTAATTTTAGTCATGTTTGGCTAAAAATCACATATTGTTCACACACTGACTGCCACTGTTTTGGCACATTTCCTATTTAGCTGGTGTGGAGTATTAAGAGTCTGTTTTGTGTTGTGCAGGTTGTCATAACCAAAGGGATGTTCTTTATAGTATTTCTCATTAACTTAGACAGCAGAGTTAATGTGTTTAGGTCCAGCAGTGCTTTGAGCCACAGTAAATGTCAGCACCTGCTCACAATACAATACAAACATCCCGATGATTAGTAGTAATGTTCTTGTTCACCATCTTAGTTTAGTAGAAAAACGAATCAAATCGATCTAACTGTTGTTGTGATACGTGAGCCTGGATCAAAGTGCTGGACCAACAGAGTGACACCGACATCCACACAGCCATTCTGCTAGCGTGGCTAAAAAACTGCAAGAGTAAGGGGGAAAAAGCAAGTGCTTTATCATCAAAAAAAGGAATACTGAACTTCCTTTCTATCATCAGTTTAACTGTGTATTAAAAACAGAATCGTTTACTTCTTGTGTTGATCTAAGTTTGTGTTTTGAGAGTCGAACAGGACATGAAGAGGGTGAATACGGTTCTTAGTTATAGCTGTATTACTCGTAATACAGTAAATACGACGAGGTGTCCCTTTTGTGAATGACACATAAATAAGCAACTTTTTGGCTGCCACTTCTAATAATTCTGTGTTTAAGGTCATATGTCCAAAGAAATGGATTGGATGCTCCCAAAATTCAAAGAGTGCTGCTCTTTAAATATAAACCTTAAATGGCCTTGTTATATCTGTGACTCCTCATTAAATAAACACTGTGTGAAAGATGGAAGCAAATAAACTATATAAACCTGTGACATTTTGTGAAATGAACAAGATGGAGGCCTGCCAAATGTGCCGACACCATAACAGGCATTTTCTGCAACCTATGGCTCACATAGCTCTGAATCCATCTTGGGTTTATTTTTCTCCTTCTGATGTACAAGATGAGTGATTGCCAAGTGCTGCTCTCAGCCACACTGGCTCCCAAGGCAACGGCGCCACTTCCTGTGCGTGCTTTCAGAAGGTAGCCAACACAGGCATGAGTCCACTTTTGGTGCTCTCCAGACAGAACAGCATTTTCTGAGCAGGGTTGATGTTGCTTTGATATCATGCAATCTTTGTCGTACTGTTTGTATCTTATGAACCACCAGAAAATATACATGTAAATTTTAAAGGAACAATGGATGACAGTGATGTGGTATGGGTGCTTAATAAACCACTGACCTGATTAGCACTTAAAGAAAAACATTTTGCAACCTATAGTTGATGGGCCTAGGTAAAGTTGCCTTATTTTAAGCCTTAGCACGAATCTGGGTTTTACAGTGAAAATCTATCTGTATAAAAAAACAAAACAACAACAAATCAAACCCCCACACAAACAGCCTCTACAATCACATGCTTCTATAATGTCAGAATGCAGTGAACTGTGTTGCTGTCAATGAAATGCATCTAATTACAGAGAAGGAGCTGTCTCAAGGAACTATGCTCAAATCAATTTTAAGCATTATTATTCAAAGCTACATTCATCAATTTTTGGCCACTAGTGCGCAAGAGAACTTCAAAACATGCTGAAGGGGAAGGAGTACAAAGATCCACATCCACAACTGGTCAGTCATGCAGTCCTCCGATATTTATATAATTCAAGCTTTAAGTGTGAAAAACTGCCAACCATCTTCACATCTTCACAATAGAAAGAAAAAGATGCTAAAGTTGTAATCCTCAAAGAAATTAAGTCACATTTTTTATATTACTTATGCTGAGGATTTTCCTGCAGTAGTAATCAATGCATGTAATTACCTCTCTATACGGTATTTTTTATTGGAAGTGGCAGAGTCCACCATTGTTCAGTTAAATTCTGATCACTTTTCTAAACAAGCGGGAAATGATGCATGTATTGAGAAAAATTTGATCTCGCTGAGATCGGCCTCACTCTTTTCTCTGTTTTCTCTCTTTAAACTGTACCAGAGCTGTAAATAGTTACTGCTACTGATAAAACTCCCTGCTTCCTACTATTGCTGCCTCAGAGACAACAGAGATTTCACCAACATCTCGAATGCCTCGTCCGTACACCCTTGTGGTCAGACGTTAGCCAGAGCTCATCACACTGACACACACCTTCCTGACATCCCTGACCTCTGAGATACATTAACTGTGACAAGTGTGTTCAATCTCAATTATCTCAGCGCAGCCAAAGTTTTGACAAGGCTCAGACACACAAATCTATATGTCATACCCATATGTCAGTAAATCTGGCATGACCCTTTGTGATTTCGAGCCTCATTAGCAAACCGCGATTTGCATAGTTCACAAATGGTCCCAGTACATGGAAAGTGAAAAATACCTCAATTATATTTGAAAAGGCCAAAATGACTCTACTCAGGTTAGGAAAAGTGATAAAGGTCATTTTTTATAACAGTAACTTTCTTTAAAGTACTTAGTGTGTTAAACAAACAACAAACCTAAAACTATTTTAAAACTATGCATGAAAATAACATTTCAAAAAGTACAATTCATTCACATTCACTGAAACTGATAATGTCACTGTTTTATGCTTAGTCAACAGCATGCACACATTTCTACATACCAGCTCTTGCTGCGATGAGATGCGTTGTCCGACTGGGATCTTGGGAGCTGAGGAGCAGGCTCTTGCCAATCTTGGCGCCCAGTGCTTTGGCATGGTAGAACTCACGAGTCCTCTCCATGGGGTAGTTGGTCGGGTACAGGCCGCTGAACACTATCGTGGTGCCCTCCAGTGTCTTGCTCTTCAGCTCTGGGACAATCTTGCGGATGTCCGGCGTTTCAGAGGCCTCCTTCCTCAGGTAGGACTCGTAACGGGCATAGTACTCTGCGTGGATCCTTTCCAGCACCTCCTCCAGGTAGATCAAGTGATCGTCCTGGTCGTTATCAGCCTCTTCTTCCTCCTCCTCCTCCTCCTCCTCCATGCTCTGGTCCAGCAGCTCCTCCCCCATGGTGACCCCAGACTGTTCACTGTTCTGGGACTCTGTCTCGGGCTCTCTCCTGTCTGAGCAGCCATTTCCCAGTTCGGCTTCTGGGAGAAGAACTCCTGAAGGTTCTGCTGAGTCAGAGCTTGTTTCTCCTTCACTCCGGCCTTTAATGTCCCCTTCCTTTGCCCCTTCACCAGCCTCTTGCGTGACTCCCTCGTGCTCTGATTTCTTTACCTGGCAAGACTTGGCTTCACTATCACTCTCTGATGAGGGAGGCTTTTCTGTAATGGAGTCACTGTCACTGTCACTGGAAAGGTCAAAGTCCAAGTTATTGGACTCGTGGCTTGGTGCTGATGAGTTCGCACTGTCCTGTGCCTCTCGTGTCACCAGTGTCCTGTTGCTATCATCTTCCTTAACATTCACCTGAGTTTCCCTCGGCCATGCCCCAGGCTCTGTCTCAGTTTCTGACCCTTTAGCTTGTTCTGATTCCTCCTCTACAAACCCTGTGGGATGTGTCCGTTCATTTGTTGGTACTCCCTGAGAAGATGAAGGTGTTGTAGACTCTTCCTTTCCAGAAATAGTGGGATCTTTTGCCCTTTTCCTGGGGCCGTTATTTTGCTCATCCGCACCAAGAGCCCCTGCTGGTTCTGTGCTCTCTGTTGGTCGACTTGACGGGCCTCCTGTGGGAACAAGACAGGGCGATCAAACAGCGTTCAAGGACGCATGCTTCAGAATCAATAAGCAAGGTAACACTAAGATGTCTGTGAGGATAAACAAGACTTTCTTTCTAGTTACTTAAGCCAACAGAACACTGATTCTTCACTTTGACACTGAGTAAATAAGCACATAAGCCTAGGTTGCATGAGCAGCCATCTTATAGGTTAGAGGTAAAAGCTAGAGATGAAGGTTATTGTGTGTGTTCATTTACAGCAGCAGCCTCTAGCAGGTTCACTCAGAATACTGTTGACGATGTTAAAAACAAAAACAAAAAATTATTCATGATTATCTATTTGAAAATGTTTTTTCTTCTTACAGAATATTGAACATTTTGGGGTTGCGTATACAAGTCGAATGCAGAGCCAAATTGGGCCAATGATTTGCAAAAAGGATCTTGTCCACATAAGGAAAAAGCAATCAAATTTACAACTGAACGTATTCATTAATGAAGCTAATAAGCTATAGCTCAGATTGAGTTTAAAGAGGGATGCAAAGCTTTATACCTGTGTATAAAGTTTGGTAATGGTCTTTACATGTATATGCTTTACATTTTCTCTACACTCCATTTGTTAGTTCGATTGATTTCTAAATTCTCTAAAAAGCTTGTACTACCTTAGTTTTGGCACTTCATATTAACCCACTGTGGTAACATAAAGCAGAACCCACAAAACACACAGATAGAGTCAAATCAGAGCCCTAATATCTAGATACAGTACCCCCTGCTTTAGAGTTCAGCTCACTAGCAGTCACAGGCCCTTTTTACTGGGTACTTAGCATTAATGCATTCTTAATGCAGTCTGTGACCCTGTGATTATAAACCTCTCAGCAATAACCTTCCTAACACTTCACACCAGTACATTCTAACCAGCGGGTAACCCAGATTTTAGTTCAGAAAGAGCTGCTCTGGCTGCTTGTGCTGGCAAACACTTCTTCGTACAGAATCTTCCTCTAAGGCAAATCAGAGTCCTCTGGGTACATCGAGTCACTGCAGTGCAAGTGACTCTATTTGAGCGTGAAATAAAATTGGCGAGTGAAAACCTGTTAGCGACACCGAAGAAACCACTCTGCATTGGTTTCAACACTGAGACAGTCAAACTTGAAAAACTGGAGAGCTGTTTTCTGGAGTATCCTATCAGCTCTGAATGAGACAGGTGGATATACTGTAAATACAGCATCACATACTCCTCCATCAGTGATAATAGTTTGGTTTTTCTAATCAGTGTACTGTACCACTTGGAAGCACAGGGCTAGACAGACAAGAGAGGGCAGCTAAATAATCTGAGAAGGCAGGGCATGCTGAGGCGGTGCAGGCCAGTGGCCGCCAGCCTTCAGAACATGAATGCAGTGAATTAGACTGTGAGCAAAACTTTAACAGTATTTAATACATTCTGGTTGTGTGCCTGCTCTCATGGTGTGTTTAGTGATAGCATGTGTGGTTTAATATTTAACATTACATAATGACTTAGACCTAGTCAGTTATGGACAATCACATGTTAAATACGCTCCCTCAGTCATAAGTAGTCAAAAGCATATTGGCACAGAGACGCTTGTTTCAGAGTATCAATCTAACACTATTGCTGGATGACACATCACCTCAGACTTAGTAGGACAACAAAAAAAGTTTATTTTGTCCCAACTTGTACAAAAATATATATATATTCTTCTGTGAAAATGTATATTTTATATGAATTTCAAAACCCCTCATGTTTGGAATAAATCATTCAGTATATTTATCTGAAAATGTGTAAATTTGTTTTACAAATACAACTGCAACTGTACAAAGTATTAAAAAAGTACAATATCTGTTGCTCATGTGATAGAGATCATGAGAACATCCACAGATAATCTACTACTTATAACATTTCACTTGCAAAGCAGAAAGAGAGTCACTCAAGGAAAAGAAAATGTCATAACAAGAGTTTGTATTTGTAGTTTCTACATCAGAAACTCCCTATTCTGTCTCTGCATTTATCAACAACATTAGGGCCATAGCTGAGCCTGGCAGCTGTTGTAACATGGGATCAGTACAACCAGCAGTTATCACTAATTGATGTGACAGCCTGAGAGGGGGTGTAAATGAGGGGCTCCTACATCAGCCCCAGAGGAGACACACTAGCTGGCTCCAAGCAGCTGGTTTCTGCTCCGATAATGTACAGAACACTGTGTCTTTTAGATCATCTCAGGGAGACATACAGAGGTGAAAGTATTGGAGCCTTTCCAGGCAGTCTATCCTTCATTCATTGATCAATGATCAGGTTTGTGTGTAGGCTCAAGATGCTGAATCAACATGTATGCAGTGCGGATGAGTATTTATCGTCTGTGTTCAGCCTGATTTACGCTCTATGATTAATGATATGACCAAGTGGCCTAGTCACTTACCTAATACACAGCCTGTTAGTCTGTCAATGTAAATGTTAACAGTCTTTGAATAAGTGCTACGATTATTCTGGAGTCCTCATTGCAGGTCAGTATGACGGTATGCAGGATGAGAACTGGGTTTAACCTGTTTAGACTTTTTTCAAATGTGTAAGTGAACAGTAATGAACAAATTATAACCATCAGAAAACCAAACTCATTACATTTTTAGGCCCCAACACGCAAAATGAAATACCATTCAATGAATGCAAAAACAAACCTACGTGAAGTTATAATTCACTTTCACAGCTAATAAAAGAAATAATACCTGAAAAGCTTTACGTTCCATGATTGTAATGGGTGACATGGTGGCGAAAAACCACCCAACATGGCCTCTGCTCACATTTCCCCTGCAGCAGGACACAGACTCACGCTGTAGCTTCAACAAAGCCACTGTAGCTAAAAGTCCTAATTTTTTCTCCTCCTAATACTCACTACAAACGGTTTATACAAATATACCGTATCTGTATCTCACTGCAGTTTTTGTCTACTCCATTTAATCTGTTTCTCATATAAACAAAGCTCTAGGATATTGATTTCACTGCTGCCCACTGTACCTTTAGTTTTATTTGTGCTATACAGCTATTTGTACATACAAATTTACAATGGATATATTTAGCATATAAATAAACTAAAAAAGACCTAATGCGTCTTGTGTCATCCATATATGATCTCATTAACGGTTTCTTTAATAAGACTATTACTCAACACTGGAAGTGGTCGGTACACTCGTAAAACTCGTGAAGATTTTTCATTAAAATGTAAAAAATATCTGAAACCTAAGTGGGACTTAAAGTGCGAGTGGTCTCTGAACATTTTTAACAACACTGGGACAATAAGTGAGGCCCTCAGGCATCACCGATGATTGGTCCTCCTATTGCTCTTCACTTGTGTGTCAGAGCTGAATGTCAGTGAGATACTGTACAGCACAGTAAACTCTGTGCCTCGACTTCCAACTATGTAATGGGCTGGGTAACATTCAGCATTAGCACCAAGCACTTTTAAGAGCAGCCCATCATCAGTGACTCCACTGGACTGACATGCTTGTTAACTTAAGCTGAAAGTGCCTCTCCCAGGGGAATGTGCACAGTTCTGGAAACTACTCGCTGGGCAGAGCGTTCTTGGTCGTCCATCTGACCCTCAGTGTTGCATAAACTATCTGCAACTTTGCCTTTGAAGGGGCTTTCAATGGGGCGCACCGTGTTCTCGAAGATGTGTGGGCAATGTACCTTTCTTTGCCATCTGAGCTTCCCGTGACCCAGGGGGAGCGTTGATGTCCCCCGTGCCCTGGAAGTAAATGTATTTCTTCACAGTGATGAGGTTAGGCGCAAATTTCCATACATCCTCTCTGTCGTCAATAATGCAGACCATCGAGTCACCACAAGGGAAAAGATTCCTGTCAGGACAATCAAGCACAAGTAACGAGTTAAATAGCTGAGTTTTTTTGATAACATGTCCACGTGATGAACGCTGTGAGGAAATTATTTATATTTCTCTTTGGCTGTACTGATGCTGTGGTGACAGTGTGTTTAGTCATGAATCACAATAAGGGCCACTTCAATTTCTTACATCATCCATCCAGCTACAATTGCAAGGCGATGTCACCGACAATAATTTATAAGTGACATTGAGAGAACATTAGATGTCTACGCTTTGTGCTCGTCTACAGTCACTGACAATATAAACAACTTGAGGTATAGAAGCTTATGGGAGCAAAAAAAGTGCCCCATCATTACCTCATAAGAAACTCAATAAAGAAGAAAGTAAAAATCTCTGTTTACTTCAAAACAAAACACAGCTAAATAATGTGTGGAGGGTGCACAGGTGCAGGGTCACAGACAAAACTGACAGCGACTGATTTAGTTGTCATCTTTTCCCACCTAAGATTTCCCGTCTTGGAGAAAGGATCGATGCACTCATCTCTAGAAAGGATTCGATGAGAGAAAAGCTTCTTTTCAGGATCCAGAAAGCCTTACAAAAAAAAACAAAAAACAAGAGTCAAATGAAGCAATAAAATGAACATCAAATCAGCTGATTCTGATATGCTAATCTTCCTCTACAACACTAAGTATTTATTTGTATTGGACTGCAATAACACAATATACTACAGCACTCACAGCAGACTATGCTGTTTGATTTCCACAGAATGTCTCTGTCACATTAACAAAACTAAGCTCTTACAAAGACTATGGCCTTATTTTCGTAACCTTTTCCTGTGGTACTTCCTCACAAAATCAAGAATAGAAAACCTAACTTTCTTACTAAGTCTGAAAAGAAATACATAGTTTGATGCACCCTGAACAGAGACAGAGATCTACCGTAGCTGAACAAGACAGCCAGGCCAGAATCTCCTCTCAGCACATGAGAGGCTGTCAATAGCTGGAGCACTGCTGTGAAACATGCCGGCCTCCCCGCATCAGGCCCAGTAGTAAAATCCAATTCAAAATCCATTAAACATTCATCATATGGAGGCAGAACAGTACTGGACCGGGGCTGCTTCTATTATATACACCATGATGAAAGACTGCAGCATGAATACCAAAAAGACATATAAGCATAAGCATATAAACACCTACACTTCAATATAATCCAGTCTTGAATCATAAAACTGAAGTCTTTTCATTAAAAGAAAACCAGCACCTGTCAGCTACCAGCTGTCAAAACCAGCCTGAAAGTAGAAAGATTGTGGAGTGAACCTGCACATCTGGCAGGTAACCAGCCAAAATGTAAACTCAAAAATGTTTTCTGGCTTAACGTGCTGTTTGCAAGTGTCACATAGAAACTTTGTTGCATGCTACAACACAAAGCATGAGCAGACACTTCCCTCTAATGGACACCAACAGGCAGTACAAGCAGACCACAAAGGACAGTAAAAACATTTGAACGCTTTACATGCTGTTTTTATATCAGTGAGGCTATGTGCTCATGTAGTCAATGTTTATGATGTGGAAAAAGTGCTGTAAAGTGTAAAAAGGTGAGTTACCAGCAATAGTATGTGCGTAAAGGCGGCTCCCGAACGTGAAGACATGCAACTCGTAGAGTTTGGCAATTTTCTCCAGGAATTCCTTGCAGTGTGGGCGTAGTCGTGTGTGGAGCATTGGCTCTCCTCGCCCGAGCTGGAAGTGGAAAATGCCCTGGAGGAAATGAAAAGACTGTTAATAACTGTGACACAATTGCTTTAAAAAGGAAAATAACACAGATTTACATCTCCACATCTGCTCTGAAAGCAAGGACTTAAACAACAGTGAGAGGCTGAAACTGACATAAAAGGGTAAATACAGAGTTTTTGATCACTGTGAGCAATGTTTTAACTTGTGGCTCCCTATTCTGTGTTGATTGTGCACAAGGACGTGGGCGGCACAATTTGCCTCCCACACTTATCCCTACTCCACACACACTTGTTAACAAACAAACATGGCAACGCACCAACAAAGGCTGCGTATGAGAAGACTGAAGGACATGCATTGAACATACTGGTTAGTAGAGGCACTGGATGTAAATATAACTTTTGTTTGTTGACAAAGAATCTCCACAGGGCAGCTTTATGTTGTTTTTGCACTGTGCCCACACATGTCAATACAAAGCCTCAGACCTATACTGCTCAAGGTCTGATGTGTAATCTTTATGCAGATAATCATGTTTCAGGCCATAGAGATAGGAGCATCAATGCAGGAAACAAACAGCTGTTTGATAAACTAAATAAATTCAGAGGGGGAATAGAATATCTCACGGTGATGACAATATAGAAGAGTGATGGGATGGAGTAATACCTTATTGGACATGCGCTGGCAGTGCTGTTCAGTGGTGTGGATCAGCGTCTGGTCCAGATCCACCATCAGGACCAGCTTTTTGTTCCGGTGGAGTCTCTGCTGGTCTTCTCTGCCCAGCTGTTCTGCTTGCTGTTTTGAGTGAATGAAGAAGAATAGATGGATTTTCAAAAAGCCTCAGCAGCCAACTTTTGGTCGTTTCTGAGTGACCCCAGTGCTTTCCCATGTAGATTTATCAATCATAATTATAAATGATCATTATTAAAAAGTATTACGTGTGTGTGTGCATGTTCGTTTGT
>JBAJHX010000040.1:3925122-3944146 GCA_037176925.1 Amniataba percoides | reverse complement strand
CCATGTAGATTTATCAATCATAATTATAAATGATCATTATTAAAAAGTATTACGTGTGTGTGTGCATGTTCGTTTGTGTGTGTCGCGTAGCCAGCTGCATGTAATTGCCCTAACAGGGTAATACAGATTTAACTGATTTAATTGGATTGAATTTAACTATTCCATGAAAGCAACTTAGTTTCGGGGTTAGGCTAGATGCACTGGCTTTGATCTTGGAGGGAAAAACACTCAGCCCAATCATCCAAACTCATCTTTGATATGTCAAATATTTTCCATTATTTTATTACACATTCACAACATAATCTAAACCAGCTGTCTCCAGAAATTTAGATCTAAACTAAATTACGACAGTGTTATTACTGTTCATTTCAGATGACAATGAGGTGTTCAATTTGTATTCAACATGAAGACACTAAACTATCAGGACAGTGGTGGAAGGCAGAAAGGTGGAAAAATACTGCAAGGACTGGTTGCACTGTGCTTCCAAGAGCAGCTCTCTCTCTCTCGCTCACACGCATGCACACGCACACGCGCGCACACACACACACACACACACAATTCCTATAATGGAATGGATATGAGGTATATGTGGCCTGCCGGCCGAGTCCTCCACGTATCTCCATCATGACTCACCTCTGAGCTGACCATCAGCTCAGGGACACTGTGCACCATGGAGACCGTTGCTGTGGAGATGGGAGTTTGCTGGTTCCCATTCGTGCTCTGCAGCCTGAGACGGAAGAAGAGTGGGAGTTGTGTATTTTGTGGTTTGTGTATCTCTTGTGTATCTAACACATTGTGACTGAGAATAAAACAGCTTCCACAAACACACACATGAAAATTTATTGGACTTAACAACAGTTACTGGTTTGATGTGAGCAAACGTTCGTAGTGAGCACAGAGAACACTGTAGTTGGCGAGCGTTTTGCTTGATTGTTGGCAGTTTAACACTACTTCAGGCCCATGTATTTTGTCTATAAATACATAAAACATCTTATCGAATGGCATGCTAAATGTGTCCTTCCTGTTTAATATTTCAAACTCTGAGGCGTTGACTGTAAAAAACATGTCTTTCAAACAATATCTTCAATAAAGCCTTAATTTTACCTTGCAAAGAGTAAGAGTAAGACCCAGGCACTGAATTTAGCATGTTTGGATCCTAGCTAATTAAAACAGCAAACATGAGATCTTCATAAAAACTGACACCAGGAGAGGTGAGCACAGGATTTATGACCCCAGTTGAACTCAGCTCTCTCTTTCTGTGATCTCTGGTGCCACCTGATGGTATCAAATGATACCAAAGATGCCACAAACATCAGGGGTCAGATATATTTAATTTGAAGGTACAGGAATATAACTTCTTCACTTATCGATTAGTCTTCAGCTGGTTTTGTTCATTGAGTGTGATGTAACTGTGTGATGTTCTTTTGGTAGGATTATTTTGCAATCAAAGTGTATCAAAAGTTTCATACCAAGCTTGATCAAGAAAAAAAACTTGAAAAAACAGTGACTTTGTGCGTTTGCATCTCCTTACTGAGTCAGGTCTTGGCCACATTCTGCACACAAACCCTTCATCACTATTGGATGGCTGCATTCTTCTAATCTGACGATGACACCACTGGAAAAAAAAGAGGAAAGACAGGTCAGTGTAAATACTTACTTCCCTGTAATATTGCATTACACTTGTTTTCCAACATGCAAGTCTTCAGTATAAATAATGTTTCAATACTTCCAGTCAACTAAACGTGTTCACATTTACTTTGTGTTGTAATAAAAAACACAGTTATTTTTGCCCTAACCTTCTGCTCTTCTGTGACATTACTTTGCTGTTCCCTGACTCAAAACAAATATTCTCCTTCTTCCAGATTTTATGACTGCAGATTCTTGATCCAGTTTGATAATACTTCAGACTGGACACTTCACCGTGACAACAAACAACACGGTGCAGGAGTTTACAAGGTGCACCTGAAGGCAGCACCACCTCCTCACAGAGAGCCAATGCAAGTTTTGAATCAGCGCTGAAAATATTCACTGACATCAGGAGTGTTTTGAATTTATTTTTGAAGAATAAAAGCTCCTACTTTTATATTTTGTGTACTCCAAAAACCAACGGGGATACATTTTAAGACTAAATGCCACAAAGCTGTTCCTTTGCAGCGTTATTTATAATATGTGGTATCTGTTCTCAAGCAGCTGCTGAAAAACACATCTGCCACTGTTAAGCATCAGAGGGCGGAAGCAGAATCATAACAACACTTTTGTTGAGATACACTGATACACCTGCAGCCTCATGAGTCCTCTACCTGTCAGCTTGAGCATACACTCGAGGTGCCCGCGAGGGACGGTGCGTCAAGGCGAACAAAACGAGCTAACATCTCACGTGGGTTGTGCTTCAAAATAAAAGCGTCAACATGACTCTGCGCGTACACAGAGCTGCACAGAAAACAAAGTAACAGTCTAAGAAATCATATAATGTTTGTTATCAAATCTGCTTACACTTGCTTCTCCTTTACACTATCACCGCAACGACTGAAACAACTCACAAACAGGTTTTCTTAAAGACAGCGCTTTTATTTTGAAAGGTGTGTCCAGCACACTGCTTGTTTATTTTGCCTGAATTGACGCGGCTCCGACCAAAAAAAAAAACACAGCCAGTGTTGGTTTGAGCAGCTAGCGTTGAGATAGCACAGCTACGTTAGCTCGATAGTTAGCTAAGGCTGCACAGAGGCTGGAGGCAGACTCCGGCACAGCAGCTCCAAAACTACAGCTGACATGTTGCCCGCAGGCTCTCGGCCGCGGGGCGGTGTGGCGGCGGTGTGTGTGGGGGGGCAGACACAAGCCGAGCTAGCTGTAGCAGGCGGAGTGACTCACCCGGGGGGGATGACCTGTCCGGGCTGACAGCAGAGCTCCTTGACGACTCCGGCTCGGTCCGACTTCACCTTCCTCTCCGGCAGCCTGCTCGCCTCCGCGCCTCTCTCCGGAGCTGCGGGGCCGCACAGCGCCAGCACCGAGTCCACGTTCACCAGAGACCCGGGCCTGACCCTCCACTCCAGCAGCCGCAGGGGGGGAGCCCCGCTCGGCCAGCAGACCTCCGCCACCTGCACCGCTGGGCCCTCCGCCGCCGCCGCTGCACCTCCTCCTCCTCCGCCGCCTGACTCCGCGGGAGGATCCTCCATCTGCCCCGCGTCCTCCAAACTAGTCGCCTCTTCGCAGCTACAGGCCACTTAAAACGCACCCGCCGGACCTCGCAGCGTGCTGTGTACCATTAAAACGCGCAGGCCGCCAGCTCCGAGCAGAAATAAAACAAATGTGCCGCCGAGTTGAGCGCGGAGGCTCCTTCAGTCAGCCTCTTTCGCTCTTCCCGCCCGTAAACAGGAAAGCGCAACACCGCAGCGAGCAGCATCCGGTAGAGCTGCAGCCACAAACAACACAAACCGGATCTACACGTGGGCTTCACAATAAAACTTGGATTCAGATACCGGCGCCGTGTGGCTTATTGAAACTCGTTAATAGCAGTTGTTATAACTGCATACACTATGTCATTACCATATTAATTATAATGAGTGCGTGTTGCTGTAGTTCTCCCTCGCATATATGTTTGTTTTTGCGCAGGTGAGCGATTTAGTAACTTTTATTTTTAAGGCCAACACATGTATCCGGTTTCGTGCTATCTGAATATAACAGTCTGACATTGTTGTGAAGTGACAGCAGCACACTAGAGACGAAATAAATCTGCTTTTAAACACAGCGGCAACACAGCATCACTTTCTAAACACAAACCACGATGAGATATGCGTTTAAAGACTAAATCCTCTCTGGCTGCCCAAACATTTTGTTTTTGCTTTAATTTACTACAACTTTCCACGCAGTTGGAGGGATGAGGAGCGTGGAAGCCGCAGAGAGCCGCCTGATGTAAGACAATGCAACACAGAAATAATATGACACTGATGTCTCATGTGGCTCTATCGGTGGAGCTGCGTTTGAACGGGCGCATCCTTCACTGCACCCTGTTTGTCAGCATTGAAATGATGGGCTCTGCTGCACTGAAGCAAGTTCAACAGAAAAGAAGAGAAAACTTTTTTAATCCTGGAGGAGTTCTGGTGCCATACACTGCTCAAAGTCACAACAACAAGCAGCAACAGAATAACAAATCTAAGGTGTATGAGAAGTAAATGATTGTACAAAATAGAATAACAATAAAGTGTAAGATAAATGAATACAACGTATAAAGTAAAAATAGTGAAACACATTATATTGGACGAGAAAGGATTTTTTAGAAAAGTAATTGTTGCACATCAAGTAAATTCTTGTTAGTGTGCCAACTTGAGAAAATATCTCCCAGTCTCCATGTATAGTATAGTATAGCATAGTATATGTCTTAAAATATCTTGGTGCAAGATTTTTATCCGACCGCACACTCTCAAGGTCATATATTATTTTACATACATATATATCTATATTTATATATTATGCCCTAAATGATAAGCCACAGTCGATAATTACATTTGTTAAAGCTAAGGTACAAAGGGGAAGGGAGGATACATGCAGCACAGTTTAACACATTAAAAGCACAAGGGCATGCCTCGAACCACTCTGGATAATCAATGACGTCATGTTGACACCGCCCACCAGAGAGTGCTCCGTCAAGATAAATATCTGCCCACCCGCGTGTCCCCACTGCTACGGAACAAACTTCCCATTACTCTCTCAGCAAAAAGCTTCTTACATGAGCAGAAGCATTTACCAGTCAAAATGCAAGGCTCATGTTTCATACATAGTTGCTAGAGTTTAGTCCTTATCTTGTTTTATACTGCTGTCGACTTTATAGTATTATCTAGTTTATTTAGATATCCAGACTTATGACTTTCAGAACTCGCTTTCACCCTCATGTGTTTCTGCTGACTCTGTTTAAATGTTTTGTGCCAACATATCAATTGCATGTGAATATTTGAGTGGCAGTAAACCTGATTCTGATTCTCATAATGACTTCCTCTTCCTCATAACATTCAATATTGTGACAGGCTAGTCAAAGCTCATGTTACAGCTCTGTGGGCTGGGCCTCCTTTAACCACTCTCACTAAATGCTAGTGAGGATGGCCATCAGTTTCTTTTGCTTATAGTTACCTTACTCGAATGTTTGACCTTCATTGTGAAGTTCCATGTGCGAAGAGGGAAGTGCTCATCTTGAAGCTGAAAAACATGATACATAGTTTGAGCATGATGAGGTGACATCATAACTCCTGTTTTCAATATGCAACTTAAACAAGTGTGATGTCCAGTGCACATACACTGTCTACCCGTTTAACTGAAATCAGTGTTATTTACATATACCCAGACTGTTTTTTTTTTTAAAGAAACACAAATTAATTCAAATAATTCCTCCAAGAAGAGTATATTTATCTGTGCAAAACGAAAATAAAATATAGGAGATATTAAAGTAACTACAAAATAAAGCGCACGGTTTGGGCGAAACAGGAAGTACTTGTAGAAGCGATCTAATCTCGCTCTGTCACTGCTCTTGGGCTGAACCAATAGACACGCTAGCTGTCTGTTAATGAAGGTGGAGGCTGCAGTCGGTTTCTCTCTCTGCTGGAAGGAAACAAGACGCTGACAAATCACTGCGACACACCACTGTCCCGGGAAACATGACAGCAGAGACCAGCAGAGTGGTAAGTCGTGGTGTTTTTGTCTCGCTTTGAAGGAGGCGTTAGCTGCAGCCGCCTAGTTGACCAACAGCTAATGTTAGCCGGTCGTGTTAGCAACAGATCCCAGAGACTGAGGCAGGTTGTTAGATCTGTGTGCAGAAGACAAACTGGACAAGTGAGTGCTGTTGTACTGAGTGTTTATAATAGACAAGCTTCATTTGCCAAAACAGACTTTCCCGTTTTTATTTATTATCCTTAATCATGATTATATTTGGTGTGCACTTCAGGGAACATCAGTCAAACTAGTGCTGACTTGTTTTGGCACTGTTTGCAGCTGTAATTTTGGTTTATTAGGTTATAGTAAAAAAAAGTATATTATTACATAACAATAAAATACAGCCTCTTACAGTATGAGTGTTGGTGGGAAACAGCTCAGTGTGTGAGTGACAGACTGTGTGTTTGATATTTCAGGGCTCAGGTCCCTGACATCACAGCTATCTGCACATCAATTAGTCAGCGCTGGAAACACTTTGTCCCTTTGCAGACAGCGAACAAAAACAACAAAGTATCCCAGCTGGTCATGTTGGCCTTGATCTAGACCCCCACCCTCTCTCTCCAGCACACACACACACACACATGCACGCACAACACACACACACACACACACACACACACACACACACACACACACACAGACGGAGGAGTCAGTGATACAAGTTAATGACAGAAGTATCAGTGACAGTCAGCTCGGCCCGGGCATCCAAGGACTCACCAAACATAAACCCAAGTCCAGCTAAATCAGTATAAATTGGAAAGTTAATAGTTTATTAAGCTTTCACTTGTGCTCGCATCTGTTTTTGTTTGTAACCACTTGATTGTAGGAAGTGCTTTTTATGTCCTGTTTTCAGTTTTATCCTATTCTAAGCTGAGTATCTTTGTCATTTTCAACATTTTTTCAGACAGTATAAGCTATAAATCGCCTTATGCTTTAAAAAAAGCCAGTGTTTGTGCATATTTTGAAGTTGCATTGACCAGTTGATTAATCTAAAAAATAATCAGTCAAAGGAATGATCACTACATAGGAAAATGAGGATGCAAACTGCGAATGTGGAAAAACCTAATATGTCAGGTCAGCGGGGCAGTCAGAGAGCCGGAGGTCACAGAGGTCACCTGCTTTTCCAAAATCTCAACAGCCAGCAAAGCTAAGGATGAAACAATCTCATACTGCGCCTCGTTCTTCTCTTTAGTTGAGGTTGTGTCTACATCACATCACTCTGCTCCGAAGACACCCACGCCCTGGCTCCTCGCTCCAAACAACCAGAGCCTTCACTTCACTCAGGTACCAGATAGCGGCTGTGAGGTAAAGCTGTGCCCCTCATGATGTTTCTGTCTTGATGACCGGGACTCTTTCCTGCTTCCAGGGAAGGAAAGCGCAGAGGGCTGGTATGGAAGACGCTTGTCGGCATCTCCGTCACCGCCCCTGTAGCGGCGGGTGTCCTGTATGCCGTGTCAGAACCACGAGAGAGGAGGAAGATGAAGGTTGTGGTTGAGGGCTTTGGTCGCTTCTTCAGGTTTGTCAGTGTCTTTCAATGTCGTGTTAGATCCAGATGCTGAGTTCGGTTTCAGGACTTTTTCACCGCTGAAGGTTTATTTCCATTGTATCCACTTAGCTTTGGTTTCACATTGAAGCTCACCTCCTAAGTTCTGTCATCATCACCTACATTATTTATGTCTCCCTGTGTGGGAGAAATGATTCTGTTCATTTTGTTGTCATAATAATAGTTATTATAATGAACATTAGGTCTCCTCCCAGAACTTCCTTTAACTGGTCTGGTTGGCCAAACCAGTTGAGAAATGTTTTCACCCTGGAAATGAGATCATATGTTTTTATCAATGGGGAGGTTTTCCACCTTTAATTTTGGTTTTGTTCAAACAAAAAAATGCCTGAAAGTCTGGACCAACAATGTGCCATGAGTGTGAATGGGCCCTCAGAACATTCCTCTTCCATCTTTTCTTGAGATGAGTGATAAGTGACAAAAGTGACAGCAAATTTCAAGATTAAAGAAGAATTATCAGATTCAGATTCCTTTATTAGTCCTACAGCGGGGAAATTTATGGTGTCAATGAGTCAATCAAATAAATGAACCACCTACTCTGGAACAGTCTGTACTGATCTGGTTTTGCAAGCTACACTCCCCTCCAGTACTGGAACACTGAGGCCATTTCCTGTAGTTCTGCTGTAGGCATAAAACATTTGGGTTTGACCTCAAAAGATGAATGTGAGACAACAGATCAACATTTCAGCTTTTATTTCCAGGCATTTACATCTGGATCTGATACACACCTTAGAAGATGGAATTATTTGTAACAGAAAACAACATTTTTTAGGTTTTTATATATATTTATGAGTGGAAAGGCTCTGCTCATGGTCCCAAACATACAGTGGAGGTAATGTCATGGCTCAGGCTTGTATGGCTTCTTCTGGGATGGGCTCATTAATCTTCACTGATGATGTAACACATGACGGCAGCAAATCATGAACTCAGAAATCTACAGAAACATTTTGTCTGCCAGTTTTAAGAAAGATGCTACCAAACGGATTGAGAGATCCTTCATCATGCAGCAAGATAATGACCCAAAGCCCACAGCCAAAACAACAAAGGAGTTCATCAGCAACAAGAAGTGGAAGGTTTCACACTGGTCAAATCAATCTCCAGACTTAAGTGATGTCAATGGGTCAGGTTTTCTGCAGTTATTGCAAGCAAAGGATCTGCAGCTAAATATTAAGTCTTATTCACTTTAAGCTATTTCAAGTCTATCTGTTCCAATACTTTTGCTCACCTAAAAATGTGGTTTTCCATCCCAGATTATCTTCTAAGGTGTGTATCATATCCAGATGTTAATACCTGGAAACAAAAGCTGAAATGTTGATGTCTTGTCTCATATTCATTTTGTTTATGTCAAACCCAAATGTTTTCTGCCTCCAGCAAAAATACAGGAATTACCCTCACTGTTTTGTACTTTTGGAGGGGAGTGTTGGTTGGATAGGTACAATAATTAACATGAGTGGTACAGCATTAAGAGCCTGACAGAGTCAGGGATCTTTTGATGCTGGTCTCAATAAAGTTTAGTATTAACTTCACTATGATGTTCTGCTCGTACAGGTAACTGGAATCTGGATGTTTTGAATGTGTGTTAAGCCTCGCTGTGCTTGTGCAGCTGTATAAAAATTAATTCCCAGCAGACAAGACATACATTGCTGATTGATAGTGCAGCTCAAGTGTCGCCAAAAGGCGCTGTTGATATTACAAATCGCTCACATTCCTGTTCATGTCAGATTGCAAGTCAGGTCCAAACCTTTTGAAGTCCCAGCAAACCTCTTATCCGTCTGTCCTCAGATCTCTCTCTGTGGGAGTCTTTATCTCTGTGGATTACTGGTGGACCACCAACGTGGTCGTGCGTGGCCTAGATGAGGTAAGTTTCATGTAATGAAGGGAGATGTATATAATGAGATGTAAACAACACGGCTTTGTCTGTAGTCTCTTCCTCCTTAATATGACCACTGATTTTGACTAAACTGAACTAAACTGAGAGATGAATTACAATTCATTGGTAAAAACAAATCTGTAATAATATTAACAACCTATTGGGCTCTTAAACTATTAATTATTGGATTAAACATCATATGAATTCTGCACAACAAAAATGTTCAGATACCAAGAAGAGTAAAGCAAGTCCAACTTTTCCAGTTTCACTCTGCTTCTGTGCTTGCTCATCATGTGAGGACAATCATGTCTTACTGCTGTCCTCCCCTGCCAGAGCAGCCCATCCTACTTGGCTGAGATGTCAGCATGCCACCAGAGGGCAGCTGAGTGCATGGTGGAGGGCGCTATAAAGAACGGCGGAGTGTACATCAAACTTGGCCAAGGTCTGTGTTCCTTCAACCACCTCCTGCCCCCCGAATACATCCGCACTCTGCAAATACTGGAAGACAAGGCCTTGAACAGGAGGTACAAAGAGGTGAGGACTGCAACACAACAAGGCACACGGTTCAGCGAAAGAGGACAGCCTGACATTTCTCTTAATTGTGTTTGTCTGACAGGTGGACGCTCTCTTCCAAGAAGACTTCAACAAGACTCCGGAGCAGCTTTTTAAAAAGTTTGACTATGAACCCATCGCTGCTGCCAGTCTGGCCCAAGTTCACAAAGCAGAGCTGTTTGACGGGACTCCTGTCGCTGTGAAGGTGAGCGCCAGTACAGACACACACTGCACAAAGTGCACTGTGCACAATCAGTGCATTCAGCAAAGTCCTGTTTTAAGCCACACCCCTTGTGTCATAATTTCAGTGTCAGCGGGGGCATATATGCACTGCGACCTCTTTGACAAAACCAGTCCAGTCATAAATCTTTTGTTTTTGTAATTTGTAGTAATTTGCATGGAGTGCACTGTCCAAAATGTTCAGTATAAACCCTCAAAAGCCTCTTTCTGTGCAACTCTTGGCCTCACAGGTGCAGTACATTGACCTCAGGGATCGGTTTGATGGTGATATCAGGACATTGGAGATCCTGCTGGATATTATTAAGTTCATGCACCCCAGCTTCGGATTCCGATGGGTTCTTAAGGTGAGAAAAGGCTTGTGAGTACTTTTCTATAGTGTGTACCTGAGGGGTGTTTATCCCGTGGTTGATTTCATTCTACTTACGTAGGACCTGAAGGGCACGTTGGCTCAAGAGCTGGACTTTGAGAACGAGGCCAAGAATTCAGAGAGGTGTGCAGACGAGCTGAAACACTTCAGTTTTGTCACTGTGCCCAAAGTCTTCTGGGAACAAACAAGTAAGGTGAGGTTATCAATAATGGTACAAAGTTTGTGGACTTCCATCCTTTCCTTTGTTAAAGCCTTTTCTTTTTTGTCTCTCCAATTCAAAGAGAGTGTTAACAGCAGAGTTTTGCAGTGGCTGCAAAATCAACAATGTGGAAGAAATTAAAAGACAAGGATTGAGTTTGAAAGATGTGAGTTGATGCAGTGTGCACATGAGATGTTACTCAGAGGGGAGTGCTATCACACAGATACTAACTGTTCTACATCCTCAAACATTTGTCTTTCAGACTGCTGATAAACTGATCCGAATATTTGCTGAGCAAATATTCTACACGGGCTTCATCCATGCTGACCCTCATCCTGGAAATGGTGCGTCATGGTGGATATGATAGACATGGAAGAGAATTTGTATTTTCTCTCAGTCTCCATCAGTGTAAAGTAAATGAACAGCTTCACCCTTCCATCAGTCTCTGGATGAACTACAGAGGAACGTAAAGGACACAAAGTCATGCCTCTAATGTATAAATGAGTGATAAAATGAAATCCGGTCATATCCATCAGCAGCACGTCACAGTAACCAAAAACTGATTGAAGCGATCCAGACAAACAGTGTGTGTATTTCTATAGAAAGAGGCAATGCTGCTGTTGAAAGAACTCACTATAAAATGATGAAAAGGTTGAAGAACCTACTCAATTATACAATTGTACAAATATAATTGAAATCCCAGTCCTATCTCTGTTGTGAATAAATGTACTGGAGCATGAGATGGCTGCGTCTTGTTTTGAAGCAAAACATCTGTTTCTCGTTCAGCTGCTGCTCCTGACTTTGCAAAAAACTCCAACTTAGTTCAAAGTCAAGTCCACCTCTCCTTCTGGTTTAACCTGATGGGGCGGACATGATAACAGACCATCAGCTCTGCTTAGTGTTTACTGCCAACTGGCAAGTGTCTAGTAAGATGGTGAACATGGTTTGCTATTAGGTCACTCAGGCTGATCAAAGCCAGAGGTACCATGTCACAGTGTTAAAATCTAAACCAGCAGTTTAGAACAGTTGGGAGACCAAAAAACCCTTTTGGCCCTTTTTATATGTCATGACTAAGGATGCTTTCTATGACCTGCCTGATTCATTATTATTCAAAACTCCTTTGTGTTGGCAGTTCTAGTGAGACGAGGTGCAGATAACAAGGCCGAGCTGGTGCTCCTGGACCACGGCTTGTACGAATACCTCAGTCAACGGTAAGACCTGTTCTGTTTAGTAAAAGCCTCTGAGAGTATTTTGTTACTTAAGTGTGACCTTATTCCCTCAGTGACAGAGCGGCCCTCTGTAAACTGTGGAGGTCCATCGTCCTGAGAGATGAAGCAGCAATGAAGAAGTACTCCAACGCTCTTGGTGTTAAAGGTGAGGACACACAGCTTTAGAGCGAACATTCGTCAGGGATTTATCTTTAGTTCCCCTTTTGTTGATGTGTCGAGCAGACCCACCTTGTTGTCACGCAGCAAAGCAACACTTCCTTTTCTTCTCTGATTCGCTGTGCAGAGTACTTCCTCTTCTGCGAGATGCTGCTACAGCGACCTATCAACATGCGGGAGCTCGGCCTGTCCAACATCCTGAGCGGAGAAGAGACGGCCTACATGCGCGAAATGGCCACCAGCCGCTTCGGAAGCATCATGCAGGTGCTCAAGTCGATGCCTCGGCCCATGCTGCTCGTCTTTAGGAACATCAACACGGTCCGGAGCATCAACATCACCCTGGGAGCTCCGGTGGACCGCTACTTTGTCATGGCCAAGAGGTTAGAGAGCCCCCTCCTCCCCCCTCTGGGACTTTAAGTAATTGCTGTCATTGCCTGTTCCACGATGTGCCATTAAAAACAAAAAGGCAGTTAGACAGAGTGGACAAAGGTTACAGATTCCAGGAGGTGGTGTTCACATGATAACTTCACTGAATAAAGAATGTGAAATCCAGATTTCTTTTAAAAAGGAAGACCTTCTCTTTGGTTTCTGGTCTGAAGGTGGTGGGAGTTTGGTAAAGCTGTGTTGTTGCTTCTTTTAAACTGGAGCTTCGTATAGATGATGAGCCTATTGTTTTCCAGCGCGGTGCGAGGCTGGGGGAAGATTCAGGCGGAGAAGACGGGGATGCTGCCGCGGCTCTGGGTCTTCCGCTGGGTGAGGGCGACATGGGAGAGCCTCAAGTTTGAAGCAGCTTTGAGGTAAAGACTCATTAAGCTTGTGCCAATAAATACAGATGAGTGCTCTGTGATTCCAGCCGCCAAACGTGAACACAACTCCTTCTCAGGTGGGAGATGGTGTCGATGAGCCTGACGCGGTCGCTCCTGAGCCTTCTGTCGCACTTTGGCCTCATATCTCTGGACGCAGACATGTACGAGTACCTCAGATAGCGCATGGAGGAAGCAGAGAATAAGAAGCAAGTCCAAGCACATGTTCACGTATTCTTCAGAAAGGAACGTTTCTCCACTGCAGCAGCTCCAAACAGCTGCTGGTAACGGTGCTGCTCGAGCATGAGCATTGTTTCCTCACCAAATCAACCTGCAGTCAACTTTCTGACTGGACCGTAAAAGCACCAAACCCATCCAGAACAGACTCCCCACTGTAATATTTTTAATGAAGTTAATTATTATATATTTATTGATATTCACAACTTTTAATTTTGAGCGTAATCATAGTACAGCTAATTGTTTTGAATTTTGAGATATTTTAAGCTGCGGGTTGTTTCAAGTTTTGAATGTACTTATTTGTTCTGTCAGTTATTTGTTGCAGCATCATGGCAAAGCAATACGTCCAGTAGATTCAGTGTGTTCCGTGTGTGTGTAACGACTGCACCTTTGCGAGGAAGAGTGTCTGAGTTGACCTGAAACCTTTCAGAGGCTCGAGCGCAAGAAAGGGCAGCTTTAATAAGAACAGAACAAATGATGAGTTAATGTTAATAATCAAGATGAAGACTACTCTAACATGAGGTGAATGGAACAGTCCAGTGCCACCTAAACAAATGTTTTTAAATTATTTTAACAATGTTAATAAAATGTTCTACCTCTTTTTATAGGTATCCTGTCTCTCTCTCAGAGTTCAATGAACACACACACACAAGGCTTGAGTAAATTACTTTTACTGATTTTGTTTTTATACAAAATATCCCTAAGAAAACATGGTAGCTCTGTTTTTTTTGTCTAACAAGTAAGAAAAACAAATGAGGTTTGCACAAAGATGGCCATAACAAAACATTTTCTCCGTTCAATATAAAACAGCGCTCATCGGATGATGTGGGAATGTGGCTCTCAGAAATGAGCTGTTACTCTGTCGATCTCCAGAAGGTCGTCCAGGATCTGGTAAGGATTGAAAGATGTGATAAGAACAAGAGTGCGGATGTTGCTGCATCGTCTTGCCTGTCAGTGTACTTACTATGTCTTGGGTGGTGCCGATCTTCTTGGCCAGCTCGCTGCGCTCCATCGTGCTGAGGTACAAGTACTTGTTGAGGAGTTCTCCATCCAGGATGTTTCTCACCGCGTTCTGCAGGCTGCGTCTGTCGCAGTGCAGCATTCTGGATGCAAGATACAGAAAGTTATAAAAAAAAAAATCGAGTTGACAACTAAAATAATCTTCACTGTAAATTAAAGACATGGTCACAGCATGCACACCTGAAGGCCTTTGGGTTCAGACCAGCGTGATGAGGCAGCATGGTGTTGAGGGCGTTTTGCAACATCAGCAGACGGCGATAAGTCTTCTCCTGCATGGGGAGGAGCAAGCCGACTCCTCCATCCAGGGTTGCTGTGTGAACACAGATTGAAAGAAGAGCTTTGGTCCATGTTTAACATTTGGATATTTGAAGTCTTTGTAAGTCAGACTGGTAAAATTCATCCAAAAAACTCACTGTAAAACACACCATATACACCATTTGTAGCTGACGAAGTAAAAGCACTTACCAAACCACGTGATGTGCTTGTTGTCCCAGGTCATGGCCTTCTTGCTCCCGGCCTCCAGGGCTCCCCTGCACGGCATCCGCCAGAAAGTGTTAATGTTAGCTCCGGCGTTAAAGTCAGCTCGCCTCAGCAGGCGCATTCCTCCAAAACTCTCTTTAGCTGTGAATGCATAGAGAACGTTAGACATGACTGGGTGTGCATCTGACACAGAGTTACACCACACCTGCAATATCAAGTACCTTCAGGTAAATACATATACACGTAGAGGTTCTTGTCTCGATCCGACACTGAAAGGAAAAGAAAATACAGGTCAGAGAGAATTGGAGGACACGCTGGATTGAATTTGCTTTCATAGGACCTAACAAACATTACCCAAAAATCCAAGCTGGTTGTTATCCACCATGAATTCGATGCTGTAAACCTCCAGGGGCTTTGCATCCTGGTGCAAAAACAATAAGAAAAACAGTTCAATCCCAGCAAAGACGGTGCCTGAATTATCTCCAGCAGCCAGAGCTGCTCTCTTCACGATAAGCTCGACTGAGTGCAAACACCCACAGGAGACGCAGCATCAACACTCACTCGTACCTTAATCAATAAGCACTCCACTGTGTGTGCTGCAGCCCCAGAGGTTATGTTTAATCTCCCTCCACAAAAACACTTACACACCAGCTCCACAGGGAACTACTTAATGGCTGAAACTGTTGGAAACTCTCTTTGCGACCTTGCAAAATATTTCCAACAACAAAAAAATCCACTTTACAAGTCCAACAGTATAATTTAATACAATGACTGATGAAAACTAGACTGCACAGTGTCACTTCCTCACCCTGCTGACGAGTGACAGTGTCTTGCTCTCCTCCTGGTACCGGAGCAGTGAGATGCTCTTCATCAGATCGGCGGCCAAGATGAAATTCTTGATGCTGAACATCTGGTGGATGTGGAGCTGCGTGTCGATGAAGGCCATGCCCGTCAGGTCGTTGTCCTTCAGGACCCACAGGAAGATCTGCAGGAACGTGGAGGAAGAGGAAGAGGAAGAGGTGGTGACGCTCTTCATTTAGCTCATGTCAGGTGGCGTGTGAGCCGACTGTGTGAATGCTGTGAAGGTAAAGTGAGGTGCAGACCTTCTGTCCGATGGCTGACACCAGGTAGCCGTTGCAGTGGCACAGAGCGGTCACCGGCCCCTTCTGCTCCTTCTCGTACAGCACTTTGAACTTGTTCTTGGTGAGGGGCTGGCCTGGCTCTGGCACCACTTCGATCACGTCGAGGATCAAAATCTGAACACGAGAATCAAAAGAAGAAGCGGTCAGCTGACGCTTACATTTTTAATTTGAATCCTTCTGTGCAAACACTCGTGAGCTGGTGCGGCTGCGTGCTGCTCACCCGGCCCCTGCAGGTGACCTCCTCCCCCTGCATCAGGCATGTCCCTGCCGCGATGTAGCCCTTCAGTCCAGACACCGTCTCCTGACTCCTCAGAGCCACCGTCTTCATACAGGTCACATGCTCCCACTCCTCCAGATCGATACTGATGCAGATAGAGACGAGAGAGGGTCAAGTCAGCGCACATTCACATAACTTGTGAGCTTTTCAACTACAAACTTTCCCTCCCTGGAACAAATCTTTGGTTATATGGTAGCAACTAGTTAATTGCGATAAAATGACAATGAAAATGAAGAAAAAAAAAACAGTACATGAGCATCGGCTTGGAAAAAGTGCTGCATCCTGAGTTATTTTTAAGGTGACTTCATAAATGACTAATCACAATAAATGAGGTGATGTTTTACAGTTCCTGAGCAGCTGACACTGCAGAAACAAAGGAAAGGAGGAGTGGTGGAATTTCTCCTCTTCACAAAATACATTTAACCTTTATTAGTCACGTGGTAACATAAGATTATCAGGAAATATGGAGAGACAAGTGGCTGATCTTTGCTTGATTCACAACGTGGACGTCACATTTACATAGAAACTAAGACACAGTGACTGTTCCAACATGTAATGCTGAAACACTGCAGGTCACACGTGTGCTTCAGCTCCTCACAGAGATGGACGCACAGTGGGAGGTAATGATAATGCAGAGCAGCTAAATGACCACGGACTTGGATAAATGACCCGACATTTCCAACTGACCCTCGGTGAAATGAGAGAAGGCAGTCATGTGAGGCTAAACTAATTGTCTACAACTTGGATTAATGACCCAGGATTTTCAATTAACACCCCCCCACACACACACACACACACACACCAAAATCCTCTAAAAGCAGCACAAAGCCTCCACAGGGACAACATAGTGCAGAGAGAAGGAGAAAACTGCCACGACTTTGTGATGAGCTCTTTATTCACGGTAGTCTGACATTCACTAAACCACAGTTTTCTTATCGATTCTGGAAACTGCACTCTTTAATTTAAAAAAAATTTGAAGTCACATATAAAGAGCACAGCCTTTACCGTGTGTTGGGGATGGCCTCCCAGCTGACTGGAGAGATGAGCTGGATGGAGAACTTCTCCTGCTGAGGATAAATGTAACGCTCATCTGCAGGGCGACAAAGGAGAAACAACTCATTAACCCACATGTTTGTGATGAGGTGGAATAAAATCAGCCAAACAAGCCCCTTGACAGGGTTCTGATAAAAGAGTTCAGTGACCTGTGATGTTATTAACAGGCGTGTGTGTGTGTGTGTGTGTGTGTGTCTGACCTCGTTCTATGATTTCGTACTCCTTCTCCTCTCCAGTCATCCTGGGGATTCGTGTGCAGGGCTCTTTCACACTGGTGCACACAGCATACACCTAAAAGGAAGAAGCCCAAATCACACAGAAAAAGTTCACTTCAAAGACTAATCCCTTCAAAGTCACCCTCATTGATTTTTTTCTCTTGCTGGAGGAAAACTTTAAGGCCGGTGGGCTTTCATCTCCAACTTTTCAAAGCGCTCTGATCGATACGCTTTTATTTTGCATGGCGTTATGCGAGCGGAGGTGTGCGAGTACAGGGGACGTGTTTTGGCTTGAATTTGTGTCACGTTTGGCGCCTCCGGTGCTGTGTGGGCTGAGTGC
This sequence comes from Amniataba percoides, assembly GCA_037176925.1. Taxonomy (NCBI): domain Eukaryota; kingdom Metazoa; phylum Chordata; class Actinopteri; order Centrarchiformes; family Terapontidae; genus Amniataba; species Amniataba percoides. The sequence continues at coordinate 3,926,708 of JBAJHX010000040.1, read as the reverse complement.
GGGGAGTCTTACCTTGGATTCGACGTGGTAGGAGACGTAGTGGACGGTGCACCTCAGCGGGATTTTTCGGACTGGCCAAGGGGCGTCGTAGGAGAGATAGGTGGGCAGGACGCTGATTCTCAGCTCGCCCTGTGGAAAAACACACACACAGAAAACTCAAGACACTAGAAACTAGATAAAGGAAAAATGAAAAAGTTTGACAAGATAAAAAACACTGAGGCTAATCAAATCATTTGAATCACAATGACAAATGTATTTGTCTTGTCTGAGTGTTTGGAGATAATGAGCTGCTCAAATGAGAGTAAGAAGTTTCCCTTATTTTTGTATTTTCCCTCCCCACACTATGGTACCAAAGTGAGCAGATGCGTACCTGCTTGTTGAAGTAGAGGAAGCCTTTGGGGCAGTTGATGTTATGGAAGGGTGAGAAAGACTCGATGGGGCCGTCGATGCTCATGGGATGAAGCCTCATGGCTCCACGAGAGGTGACCAGCATCCAGTGAGGAGACGGACCACAGATGAACACCTGTGACGTGGAATAAATGTTATTTGGTAAATCAGAGTATGTGACTGGATGTGAAGGACAGTTGTATTTTTTTTAAATGGCTTTCTTACCCCCGAGTATCCGGAGATGTCCTCAAAGTATCTGAATCTGGCGGTACGACATCTCATGGCTGCACTCTCCTCGACGGCTCCGCTCTCCGTCTTCTTATCTTTCTTCAGCTTTGACTTCTTTTCTCTGAAGTTAATGTTGTGGGGCACCTGAGGAGAGTGAAATGGCAAAATAAAGATCCCACTTCCTTCAAATTCAACTGGATTCAGCCCATCTGTCTGCCTCAGCTCATACCTTTTTAAAGCGCACTTTGAGGTTGTTCTGTGGCTGCTGCTGATCGTAAGGGAACGCCTCGTAGATCAGAAGCTCCTGTTCCACGTGGACCTGGAAAACATCACAACATCATGACCTCATTTCATTACTCCTGTTTTTTCTTTATCACATGAAACAAAGAAAAAAAAAGGTAAAGGATTTACTCACCAGTAAATATGGTCTGCTGTGATTGTAACCAAGTGAAACCAAAGACACCTCTTTGACTAGGGGGATCTCTCCTTGGCGCGTTACTTCTTCTTTCTTAGTCTCCCCCTGTGTTGCTGATTGGCCGGACGAACTGTCCACCAGCACTCTCTGACCAACTGGGAAGTTCTTCACCAGGAACACCAATCGCCAGTCTGGGAGCTGGTAAATCTGTGAAATAGGAGTGTGAACCGTGAAAAAAAGCAAGTATGGAGGCGGTGTTAAGGTATGCATGTACATTCTTACGGTGTAACATACCTCCATTACACCATTCTCTCTGGTGATCATGCACCAGTGGCTGGGCTCTGCTTTGCTTGAGCTTCCCTCATTTCCAGAGGGTGCCGGTGCCCCCGTGCTGCGACCCAACTCCTCCTTTGATGTGCTGGCGTTTGAGTCTCCATACAGCATTTCCTCCTCATCATCCACTGTGTTACTGCACACATACACACACACACACACACACACACACACACACACACGTCAATCCTTCTCCCCTAAATAAACAGGACAGGTGGCGACT
>JBAJHX010000040.1:3909189-3922088 GCA_037176925.1 Amniataba percoides | reverse complement strand
TTTTTCATGAGCTTCTAGCTCCCTCCCAACAAATACTCTGGTGTAAAATGATAATTTCTGTAGTAATTGTCAGCTTTAATCTTAAATTACTGGTACTATCTTTCACACCCTGTGACAGTAACACCCCAGTCCCCCTAGAACTTTGTATTTGTACACAGACACACACAATAAAGGGCATTTGTTTAAAAGATGGGGACTTCCTGGGGACTTGACAGACGGTTACAGGCAGAACTTACACAGGTTGTCAGGACACTGGCAGCAGCTTTGTCAAAGTGGAAAGCCCGGACACTCCTCATCCCATCAGTTATGAGAGTCAGCACATAACTGCAAGAGAGCAACGTTCAATGAAAAATCTCAAACTACCACCACTGTTCTTCTACATTCTGGTGGTAAGTACAGTGACTCACATTTCTCCTCCTTTCAGAGAGATGACCATCTTGTCATAGGCGATAAAGTCAGACTGAGAACAGTCCAGTGTGATCTTCACCTCTTCCTGTATACCTGGGTAACCAAAACACATCATCTGTTGATGGCAATACAAAATATCATGCAGGATGTAAAGTCGTGTGCTCAGATGATAGTTCTTACGCAGAGGGAAGGCCGTGGTCCCATTTGTCTGAGAATTGAGAGAAACTCCATATGGTGGAACGCTCTGGTTCAGATACAGCAATGAATTCACAGCAAACACCACCACACCACCTGAGAGGAAATGATGTGTGATCAAAGAGGCAACTACACCAAATGCTTTAATAACGCAGCACACTCCCTCACAAAGGGTAAATTCACATCCAACATGCCTACAGGAAAGATCTTTATGTTGAACCTGGAACTCTGCAACCATGCTGTTCATTTGTCAGACAGAAGAGAGGATTTACAGAACCCACCTATTGGCTTGGGAACAGCCATGACTTGCGTACAATCAAAAGGCAGATTACTAAGAGACCAGATGACAGGATGAACCTTCTGCATGATGTTGAGGGAGATGGCGACGATGCTACAAGTGTCCTGACGCACGGCCACACGTCTTGGAGAGGGAAAAGAATAGTTCAACACGTGCAACAACCTTAATTTCCACTTGATCAATACATCTACTGGCTGAATAAAACAGAAAAGTGTTTGCAGCTGATAATGTGGAGGACTAACCCAGGCCATGTCTGATTGGGCTCAAATAGGATGAGCAACGTGGGCTCATAGTAGCCATGGAGGAACTTCATGTCAATGATGTTCAGCAGCTTCTCGTCCAGTTCACGGACGTCAATGATGTAGCTGGGCAGGAAGCTGGACTTAGGTCTGTAGATGAGACACAGTAATCGGCACCCACGTAGTTGTACAAAAATGTTATCTCAAAACTAAACCTCTGCATGTCAGCCTTGGTAAGAAAGCTATGTGGTGCCTAACAGCAGCAGAATGAAAATGAAACATTTAAATAAAAGCATTTTCAATCAAACATCAGATATCATTTGGCAAATACGTGATAAACAGGTACATTAGGCAGAATGGGTGGAAGACTGAAAGACTTTAACGAGTAGACTGTGTGGATGACTGCAGACGTACCCTTCTCCAACTCCACCCTCCTGTTCATCAGTGAGTGTGTCCTTCCTGAAGGGCAACACCACGAGCTGGGTGCCATAAATGAGCATTACAGCGCAGCGATTCTCCGGATCTACACGGACAATGGGAATATGTACATTCTGTACAAAACCATCCTGAAAATGTACAAAGAGTGCAAATTAGTTCAACGATTCATTCACTTCATTCCAGTTCAGAGAGATTCTGCTACTGAGTGTTCCCATATTTACTCTGAGCTCTGGCTCCTCAAAGTAATGAAGGGACAGCGTCTTGAGGTCGTGTGTGCCGGGGTCATACTCCACCACAGACAACTGGTGAGAGAGGAACAGGTCAGTCAAAAAACTTTGTCAGGATTTAAAAAAACTAGTCAATCAAAGCACATCTTGGACAGGGATACCTTGGCATCTTTGAAACTCAGAAGAAGCGCATCTCTGCTCGCTCCCACAAGCTGCACGCTGGCCATGGACATAACATTGCCAAAGAGGGAAAAGGACGCCACCTGCTCCAGCTTCTCCTTACGAGATTTAGAATCTGTGGGAAGAGAAGAGTGAAGGTGGGTCACAACTGCACTCATTTAAATTTAAATCACTATCTAATGGACTGAGAATAACGTCGAGACGCACCTGAAGACTTGTCAGCCTTTGATGTACTCTGAAACAAAGACATTAATGTTACACACAAAGTCTTTTAATTCAAAACCTGACATCACGAAACAAGCCGAGTGGGCACCGACTGTTACCTCCACATCGTGAATAATCCTGTAGACGAACAACTGAGACGTCCCAGCCACTACCAAGTTCTTCTCTTTGCTGGATATGAAATTGCAGTAGACAGAAAACTCCACTGCAGTGGGGGTGTGCGCCTGTCTGTACACAGCATACATCCTAGATGGTTGTCCTCAGCATCTGAAGGAGGGCAAATTTCAAGATTACTCAACAATTAACGTACATACAAAAATAATAACAAAAATAATGACAATACTAATGATAATGAGCCTCCAAAGTAAGTGAACTACAGATTGTTGCTGGCTTACAATGAGACACAATACTGATCAGAAAGATTATTTAACATTGAGGTGAATAACAGTCATATCTTATAAATTCAGTGTTACATTTTTTATCATCTTCATACCTACTGCCCTCATACAGTACATCACATTATCCTTAATTGCAGGAATATAGTAGAGCCAGTTAGCTGTTGTAATGTCACTAAAAAGATGCTTCAAAAACAAAGGCCTGCTAGCTCATGACTGTCCACATTTCAGCTATAATAATTACTGACAGTATGTCGTATGTAAGGAGAGCAGCAGCTTTAGCCGTGTTGTTGTGACTCTCTCGTGTCAACAATTAGCGTGTTAGCTTCACATAATCAATGTTAGCTAGCAATGCACAGTGCTCACACTTCACTGTAGGTTTTTGGCATGTTATTTTGAGAATCGTGAATTAAACTTGTCAACGTACCTATACCAAACACGTTATCAGAGCCTGTAGCTTTATTGGTCCTTCTTCTGTTTACATTTAAGGTGTCATATTTTGTGAGTTACTAACTTAAACCCAGCTAACCGATAGCTAGCTTAGCTAGCGGCTAGTTACCGTTGATGATGTAGTCTTCTTCGGCTTCTCTTTTTCCGGCAGACTCTTGGCTGCTCCGAGGAGAGCTGCTGCCCCCTGCAGCTCAGACTGCTGACTGGAGGACCTCCTCACTTCTGTCTTCAAAATCACAAGGCTGCAGGGCGACAGTTCAATGCAAAGTCATGCAAAGTGTCACTGTGTTTTACTGTATCAGGTTTATTCCATTGCTATTAAATCAGGTTATAGAGGAGAAAATATACAGACTCTAAGTTATTACTTTCACAACTTTTTTTTCAAAATGAAAGTAGAGAGATTACATTATGAGATTACAAGATTAAAGCAACATTTTTCAAAATCAAACTGTATTCTTAGCTAAAGCTTGTGTGTAACACTGTCAGACCAAATTATTTTACTTTACTTTAAAAGCAGTAAAACAAACAGGTTAGCAATGTAGACATAAAGTCTGCTGGTAGTTGACGTCTGTCTGTTACACACATTTTACATTCCTGTCTCCAAAGCAAATATTTTATATAGTGGCCAAGGCAGTTTAAGAAAATATGACTGAGAAATGAGAGCATAATGAGCCATGAGTACAAGAAGCTTGAAGCCAGCGGCTGGTGAGATTCAAGATAACTTTAAAAAAACATTTCCAAGAACCCCTGATACTTTCTCATTCTGGCTTTATTTTTCTTAAAAGTATTGATGAACTTTCTTGACATTTTCTAAAATAAACAGCTTTTGTAAAAAAAAAAAAATCAAAGAAAAAACACGATTTGGTACACACATTCTTGGACTGTAATTACAGAAGAAAAGCCAAAGATTCTTGATCAAAGCACTTGACTGATTAACAAAAAGTCCCCAGACAAACTGCGATGTCCACAAATAGTGCAGCCCATGTTCACTGCTGGAAGTAAAGAAAGGGGAGTCAAGCCCACTGTTTTGCACACACGGAACACAAAGCTCAAATCACAGCCAATTTTGTTTTATTAAAATGACAACATACATTCCTTTAAAGTGCACAGTAGATGTCGTAGATGAACAAGGCCTAAACATTACAACAGAGTTGAGTATAGATAGCTCATAATTAGCTACATTACAATAAATTATCATTCTAGTTTCATCCTAGGACTCACTTTCCTTGTTTTTGTTAACATGGTGATCACTGCTTCAGTTCCATTGTCTTGTGGTAGAGCAAAGACCTGAAACTGTAGATTTTCTAACACACCAGGCTGCTACTGTAAATATACTGAGGAGTTATTCTCATATGTTAAAGCTGCAGAACCTGGTAACAAAAGAATTACTTCACAGAAACTCCAACAACTGAACCCATAAGCAAATGAAAACTGAATATAGTCTATATATAGTCTATATATTATATTCACATATATTATTATATTATTATATACTATTATATTCACTGGTAGAAACTGTCTGCAACTCAGTCGTTACAAATCAAATCAGTTCTATTCACATTTAATGAAGGAAAATAAAGAACTATGCCCATCAGATCATTTATCGTATATGCGATCTTAAAATCGCACATACGACCTAAACCAGATGCTTGACTGGCGTTTAAGGACAATAAACTTCTGAGTCCATAAGCAATGGCAACAAGCACCAAACTGACGATTACAAGTGAAATGTCATACACTAACTGCTGAGTCACACCTATTTAACGAGATGGTACAATGAGCCTGATTGTGCTTCAAGGGCATGTTTAAAGTAATTCATTAAAATGCAATTTAGGGTTCAGCTGTTTGAGTTTCTCTTGAACAGGCTTGACTAAACTGAAGAAAGTGGAACAACTGATCAAACTGTCAAAGAATTTTATGATATTATGATCATGAAAGTAAAAAAAACAACAACTGTACACTATAAGACATTAGCCCTTTATAAATCAAATGCACTTCTTCAATCAAGGCAGAAACATTCAAATAAAAAGTCTTTTTCTCAATGTAATGATTATTATCTAAAAATCACTCCCCTCAGCGGTGGATCCTCTGGCATGTAATGAGATATTCAGGGAAGGCCTGCGTATCATTGAAGATGACAAACATTGTCGGCTTGGTGATGTCGTCGGTCACGCTGTCGTATCTGAGAGGAATATCACCGGTCTCCTTCAGCGGGGCCGTCTTCATTGAATGGCAGCCTTTAGTGTAGTCTCCAGTTAGAACCTTTGACACAAAAATAAACTTGTGTCCGTCTGCATTTGGAGGCGAATACTGATCCTGGACAGACAGCGCAGAGTTGACGGCAAAATACACTCCCTGACCATACACGGTGGCTGCGTGGAGAGAGTAACATGTCAGGAATCGATATCCAAGATGAGACAAAGAGTTAAATAAGAGAACAACAGGATCCGAAACATACCGTTCTTTCCACAGAAGCTTCTGTTGAAACCATGGACGCAGATCTCTTTCACACTCGTCTCACTTGTGCCATGGTAAAGAGTTCGTTCGATTTCCGGATACGTGGCGCGTTGCAGTACGCTTGCCTTCTTCAACTTGTACTGATTGTACAGCAGTCGATTCATGAGCTTCTCCACCTGAGAAAAAAAATTCTTAGTTTTATAATATACACACAAATATGTGTTGCTAAATGGGAAGCTCATGTTTGATTTTCACCTGTATGATTCTGATTTTGCTGTGGTATTCCTGAATGGTCTCGTAGAAATTCTTCACTACATTCTGAAATTCATCAGATTCCTCATCGACTTTGGTTGCTTCAGGCAGGTTTGACAGCAGGGAGTATTCCTCGTCTGTTAACAAAACATTTTATGTTGATTGTTTTTTAGACCACATTTTGCTTTCTTTTGTTAAGTTTGATTTTGTTTTTATGATTAATCAAGAAAAGTTAGTATCAACAAAAATATAATTCAACACATCAATAAACCATATTGTTGATTGTTGAATAAATTCTAGTTGTCCAGCTAAAACCTTTTCGTTATCAAGCTAACATACACATTTTCCATTGTGTTTCTCAATGATGTGCTTGAAAATGAGCTCAGTGTCTGCGTTAGCTCACAAACATTTTTAACTTGCCGGCAAACATGGCAGATTCAATTACATTTTTAAGACTAGTCTGATCATTTTTGTTTTGGGGTCCATACACAGAGAGAATCATTTTGCCGAAAAGACAAAGCACTAGAAAGATCCCTTTACCTGGTACATCCTCGACCAAATTCTCCAAGTCGACCAGCTTCCTGGAGATTTTCACAGATTTTCCTGAGGCGATGTTGTATTCTTGCATTTTCTCAAAGTTTAATGTGTGAGGCTGATTGTCTAGCAAGATGTCTACCTTTTTCACCTTCATTCTCCAAACATTTTCTATGAATACTGTAGCGTCGGGCGAATATGGAGTGGTGTCTGAAGAGGCCGGGTCATGAAACACCCACTGGACGGCTTTGAGGATTTCCCGGTCAGGTACAGAATTGGAGATTTTCTCCAGCAGCAGCTTCACGTCACACAGTGCTCCAGTCACAAAGTCCTTGAAACCAGAAACAGTGATAATGGTGCTCTGAATCTGAATCTCAACAGCATGCTTCCTCTTTATCATCTCCAGACACTTCTTGTGGTACTCGGACATGTTCCTCACGCTCCTGTGCTCTAGTTTCTCCTCGACCTGTCTCTGGGTGACCTTCTTCCCGAAGGCTATGTCCACCCGAATCAAGTCACAGTTATAACCTGCAAACACAAATAGCTGTAAGGTGTTGGCTGCTTTGACGGTGTCCTCTAAGGAAACATTGGTGCCTTTCTTCAACTGCTTCACTTGGGGGCTCCTGTCGGTGCTAGAGGATGCTTCATGTTGGATCATTGTCTTGGAGAGCTCCAAGGCTTTTTGCAGCTGTTCCTCCTCATCCACAAGGGACCAGTGGCTTGACTCCATGGAGTACTGGATGGCTAGAGACAGTTGGGCCTCTTCTTCAAGGTTGCTAGAAAGGCCCAGAGCTCCATTATCTTGCACCGTACTTGTAGTGTTCCCATCTGCTGAGGGCTGAGGAACATCGACAATTATCACATCAGGGTCCTGGTCTGTAAGGCTGGTTGGTTCATCTGCTGTGTACAGATCCAGGTTGTCCATGTGATCAAGCTGGTCTGAATTGGACGCACCCTCGTCAGTTTTTTCATCTATGGCTGAGACGATTCTCTTTGCCTCCTCTAACAGGCCTACAAAGAGGTAAACAGACTGTTTGACACTACACAGAAAAATGGGGAAATACTTAATGGATTGAATTGATAAGTATTACCTCTGCCTGCAGCTCCATTACGATTACATTTCTGGAAGTTTTTGTGAGACATCATTGTCCATGCAGTTTCAAAAATGTCCTGAAATAATAAAGACAATGTTAGATTTTTATGCACTTTTACATAATTTTTCAGAAACACTAAATGACTAAATTAGTTTGCTTGTTCAATCCAAACTGTCTCTTCTTGCACTGTTCACCATACATGCTGTGAGTGATGATTTCATAAGAACTGCTGTGAGCTGTTTCAAATGCAAAGGGTCTGAAGTTGATAAATATTTGCTACGTTGGCTAAATGAAAGATGAAGCAAGTAGCCAGTTTAGATAAGCATAAAGACTTTAAAAAACACACCATGTCAAAAAAAAAATCACTCCTTCACCCTTTTACCACCTCTTCCAGCTTACTTATTGAAATGAGACAACTCTAACATGAACTTTTATCAATTAACATTTTCATTGTGTGGTAAAGCAGTTGCAAGAAAGAAGTGTCCTGAAATCTGTTCTTTGCTGGTGCATGCCTAGAGCCTCTGTTAGCTTACAGAAATGAAGAATGAGCTGCATAAAATCAGCATATCAATACCAGAAGACAAACTAGTAACAAGGGACAAACAGATAATGTAAATACAGTGTTTTTTGGTTTTGCACTTTTGTAGCATTTTAGAGTTCCCAACAAGAATTCCTACTGACCAACAAAGACATGTTTCAATTTTCCTCACTTCTCATTATGATACAAGAATAAAACAAAATCCCTGTTATTATCTCAAATAAATTTGAAGTTTTTTAGACTGACACTAGCAACTGGAAGTTGAGATATATGAGCCTTCATGAATGTTTCAACCTGGTATGTTTTGGAAAATGGCTAGCAGTAATGAACTTAATTGCTCTTCAACAGGAAAAACCACTAGTTTTGATTCTAATGCAACACAGTATGTCACACATTATCAATGTCTGCCTCTGATATGTTCCAATGCCTTTAGCCTGCCTGAAAACTTGAAATTGATTTCTCTATGATCTGAAAACTAAAACATCCAGCAGGGAAGACATGTTCAGAAACACAGCAAACATCAGTGTTTCACTTCTGCCTCGAGAATGCTGGTGAACTCGGCCCCAGGCTATACTTTACAAGGCTTTAAGGCAAACAGCTTGTCAAAATGAGTGACAACCACTATTTCTGGCCGACACAGAAAAAGCAAAGAAAGAAGAACGAATTAAGTTGCAGATCATAGCTTTAAAAACACAGAGCAGCACAGAAAATAAGAAGCAGCTTGCTTTGCTTCACCATTCCATTACCTGGTGCGGCAGAGGTTCCCAGGGCACACACTTTGGGCTGATGTAAACCTGAAACTTTGTCTCCATCTCTTGCAGGATGCTCTTGCACTCCTTGTCATTTAAAAAGCGGGTCACTCCTGGAGCATTTACGGTGATTGTTCTGGTGCAGATGGAGGAGACCACACCTTGCAAAACCTCCTCAGCCATTTGACAAGCGACAACATGACCATGGATCTATCGGGCACATTTGCAAAAAATGAGAAATTTCAAAGACAATCTCAAAACAGCAGCGGGAGTTCATAAAACAGAGGCCAGTCAAGTTCCCACCACTGCTGTCAGTAAACAAGTGATACTGATGCACCACATACCTTTAGCCCACAAAGGTCCTCTGCCTCAAGTGGAAAAATAGACACTTGGTCCATGTCAGCCAACAGCTGATGATAATGGATCTGGATGTACTTGAGAATGCCAGGCTCCATAGAGATGACCGTCTCCCTTTCAATGGGTGTAGTAAGAAACGCCATGATTGCCTTCTGCTTCTCACTCTCTATCCCTTTCAGAGTCAGCACATCCACTTTCCCTCCCTGCTCCGACACCTTTGCAGAGGAGAAACCCAGAGTCTGCAGGAACTCAGACCATTCTCTGCAATATAACATGGCCTCGTGATCCCTGTCCACCTGTACGCTGAAGTGAGACAGCTGGGAATTTAAAAAGCTCCGTGCCTGGTTAGCAGAGTTCTGGCACATGGACGTCACCACGACATTACAGTTGGACACATTATAGATAACGTATAGTCCAGTTTGATTCATGGTTTGCAGTAGCCGCTCCTTTACATCTTTTCTTGAAAGGAACAGAGCCTCCTCTGGCTCAAGGGTGAAAGTAGCCTCTGCCATTTTTCTAAAATAGTCCAAGATTGTTTGTTTTATCTGTTCCAACTTTTGTCTGTCACTTCCCGCAATGTGCACACCATCGTCTTTGATTTGGATGGTGAGATCTGGGTGAGCCTTTTCAGTGTCTTGACAAAAGGTGCTGAGTTGAAACAAAGCAAGTTTTTCTGGGTCAGCAACAACAATCTGACTCATTAATGTATCTTCTTCCTCCATTTCATCCTCCATGACTTCTTCTGTCGCCTCTCCTGATGCTATATGAGCAACTAGAGGCTCTGAGGTCGCCTGAGAGGAGGACTGGGTGTTCGCACTGACCATCATGGAAGGGCTGGTCTGTATCCGAGCACCACTCAGATCCTCTGAGATACTCTCAGTTATATCTTGGTTTCCTCTGCCAGAGACTTGTGATGTTAATGTTCGTGTAGGCTGAAGAAAGTCAAAGTACGGCATCACTACGAGATCAGCTCCATTCAGTTTGTGCGACTGATCCAGGATAGGGCCCACAGCTGATGAAAGAAATGCAGACGGACATTCAGCCAATAAAGAAAACCAAGGTAAAGCAACAAGAGTTTTAAAAGGTTGTATAATACTAAACTTACAATCAAAACTGACAAAGGACACCTTGGCTGTGCCCTCTGAAAGCATTGTCACCTCCTTCACGGTCTGATCTCCAACTCCCTTGTTCTCAAAGTACAAAGTGAGCATGTCTGAAGTGGTGCCAGGGTGCAGGTTCTCCACCAAGACAGAGTCAGTTTGCTCAACCTGTTCAAGAGTTACACTGGCCTTGTCAAGCGGCCTCTTGGAGATTCTAGTGCTAAGGTTTTGGAAGTCTGCAAAACAAAAAGCATATTATATGACTTTAACATTCAGAAACATAAAAAAAAATCACAGTATGTATGTCAGAAAACAGAAAATATGTGCATTTAATGGACCTTTTGAGAAGGGTTGGCTGAGACAAATGAGGATGAGATCTCCCCCTGGTGAGGGATGCAGGGTGTAGTCATCGTCGTCCAGCCCCATTATGTTCTCCACGTAGAGCCCTACCATCTCAATGTTGGTGTTGGGGTTGGTGCCCCGCAGCAGCAGTCTACATTGGTCCTTTGAGGCAGGCTTTCTCAAACTGAGCTCGACATTATGCAGAACGTGGTGCCCTTTAGATAGCACTCGGGCTGCAACTGTGGAAATAATCAAATGTGGAATTTGCATACAGTAGATTAATGACAAATGAATGTTTCCTGTCATTTCATTTTTCCTTTGCAGTATAGTAATTCTTTGTTTTGACTTTAGTGCTCCTGGAGGCAAGACGGATGAGTAATTCTCTGCAGATTCTCCTTCCATTGCTAAATCAAGTTTATATAAACCTGAGAATAAGACAGTAGCCAAATTATTGAAACCCTCCAGAAAAACCTCAGTTTTCAACGTCTCATAAAAAATTATTTGAAAGGCTGTATAAAGGCACATGTAACAAGCGCAGACAGCAGCAGCTTTTGCAGTTTTCTGCTGTCAATTAATGTGCTTTTAAGAAATTTGGATAAAAGAGCATAAAATATTTTGGAAGCAGCTAATGTCAAAGATAACAAATTACAAATACTCAAGTATGCTCATACTTGCAAATTGCTCCATGCAAATAAACTTTATGTTGCCACTTGCCTTCTGCCTCCTCAAACACCAGTATGGCACCTTCACCCTTCTTCTCCACAGAGACGAGGGGACCTCCCCCGGAGCGGCGCTTATTCTCAAAGTACAGGCAGAGCAGCTCCTCGTCCACTTCTGCGGGAAGTTTCAGCACCTCCACCGTCCTCTCCTCCGGGCTTTCAATCGGCATCCTGACATACACAGGTTGTGAGACATGAGTTAAAGTGGTTAAGATCTGTCATTTACAGCTTCCTGAGTCTGTATGGAAGCTGGCCTACACTTTCTACTCCTCTAGGGTCAGTGGTGGTGCCTGAAAGATACCCAGGACTATATTTTAACATTTGTAATGTAATATGTTTAATATAAATTAACACCTCTCCATATAAATCATGTTAAGATAACAATTTCAAACATTTTCTTGTTACGGTTTTTCAAATGTGAGGTATTATATAAATATATATATACATATATATTTGAAAGAATCATATGATTTTGTTGTAGTTATAGTATGCGATTATGACAATATGACGCTATGAAAATATTGATTTTGTGCACACTGGTTACTCATCATCTTCAGTTTACTCCTGTATCTGATTAGTTTTACTTCTAAAACTGATGAATTACAGCACCGCTGCACTGTAAACATACTTACACACATTCAGGTGCCTGGGTTATCAATGAGCAGCTAAACAAAAAGTTGCTATTTTAAAGATTTTTCCTGAATGTGTATTGATTTAAGTCAATTTAATGTTACTTTACATACATTACATTGTTAAACCATAAAAAGTAAAATTCTTTTCAAGCTCTTCTTATATGTGAAATATCACAGGCTTTGATCTTATTTAACAAAAGAAAGAACAACTGTTTAACTGAAACTCACAGATACATATAAACACACAAAAAGTTTGTGAAATACATCCTGCAGTTGTGCTTATAACACTGCTCCGGTAGCCTTCAGCGTATCTGTCTGAGGCTGATTTAATGTCTTCAGGTGTAAGAGGCAGAGTTGATAGTAATTATGGCCGCTGACACTCAAAGCTACCAAACAGGAAGCCCGGCCTGCATAACACACACACACACACACACACACACACACTGTCAGGAGCTACACACAACACTGCCACTGCAAACCTTTTTCTATCAGCTTTACCAGCACAGCCACCGCAGCACCGCTTCTTATTTTTAATTTAGCTGCGTAGTTTACCTGAAGTTCATGTCGGTGTCTGCTCTCGTTTCAAAACGAGAAAGTGAAACCAGCAGCTCCAGTGTCCATATTTAGACACTGAAGCTGGACTATATCCAAAAACCGCGTTTATTCTGCCAAGCAGATGAGAAAAGGTACTTTCATGGAGCATTAGTGCATATTTGAAACGTTACTCACCTGCTACAAGGTAGACATTTGCTTCCAAACTCGCTCCGTCCAAACAGGTTGAACTACAGACTCTCAGCACTTCCTTATCGAGCTGCTTGTTGAACAGCGGATGGCGTCATCGCTACACGTGTTGTCAGAGAACAGTGGCATCATGGGTAGTGTTGTTTCAAATGCGTATTTAATTTAGAAAGATATGTCAAGTTTTTCAAATGTAATGCTGTTTTATATTATATTATATTATAATATATTATATTATATTATATTATATTATATTATATTATATTATATTATATTATATTATATCATATTATTACAACTGTTCATTCTTTTGCAGGATCTCATAGAGGCCTTTG
>JBAJHX010000040.1:3895707-3908429 GCA_037176925.1 Amniataba percoides | reverse complement strand
TTATATTATATTATATTATATTATATTATATTATATTATATTATATTATATTATATTATATTATATTATATTATTACACCAATGTATTAATACAAAAAAGTATTTGGTTTATTTTATAGGTAGGGTTAGGGTTAGGGTTTTATATTAGGTATATTTACCTACTACAGGAGGCTGAGGGGCTGAATGAGTTTTATTGTAGGTTTGATAGGCTATCTTTCTTGCCCCTCATCCACCCCCTCAACCTTCCCTGCTGACCCTTCATCTGCACTCAGGATCTCTGAGGAGGATGCATGTCAACTCTTTCAGAGACAGAAGATAAGGAAGGCACCAGGACCAGACGGTGTGTCTCCCTCCTGAGCTGACCAGCTGATGCCCATCTTCACTCAGACAACAGATCTCTGGAGGTGTGAAGTCCCCTCCTGCTTCAAATAATCTACCATCATGCCAATCCCCAAGAAACCCTCCGTCACAAGATTAAATGACTTCAGACCCGTCGCCCTGATGTCTGTGATTATGAAAGACATCACAGGCCCCCTGCTGGAGCCCCTGCAGTTTGCAGTGTCTGCACCTCAGGTGACCCAAATGTTAAAGATGGCAGACAACACAAGTGTTATTGGCCTCATCCGGGACTGTAATAAGTCTCTGTACAGATGGGAAGTCGAACAGCTTGCCCTCTTGTGCAGAACAACATGGAGCTGAACACACTCAAAGCTGTGGAGATGATGATGGACTTAAGAAGGAGCCCCCCAGCACTGCTCCCTGTATTCCTGAACAACACGGTGCCACGGAACCTGAAAGTTTCCACAGTCTCCCTGAAGTGGGAGTCCAACATCGATGCCATCAGGAAGAAGGCCCAGCAGAGGACATACTTCCTACGCCAACTCACAACTTTTACATTTTTCTATTTTATCCTCTCTACTTTAAACTGCTACTTGGGCTTGCACCGGGACAAGGGTAACTAATTTTGCCTCGCCAATAAAGCTGATTCTGATTATTTTTTATCTCATTATTATACTATTATATTATACTTATATTATTATTATTATTATTATTATTATTATTATTATTATTATTATTATTATTATTTAGTAGTAGTAGTGGTATAATGATCTCTATAAAAATCTCCATTTTATACTTTATTATATATCTCTTATCACATGCTAAGGTATACATATGAAAATGACATTTTTTATTTTCTTTTTAAGATCTAAATACTTTCAGCCAACATGTTTATACTTTCTGAATTTCCTCACTATAGTTAGTGCTGCTTGATCTAGCAGGAGACAATGAGACTCTTCAGCACATTAGTGTATCTTATGGTTCACATAAAAGTCATCATTTGGTCAGATGACCACACAGACTATCTTACAATGTATCACATTCAGTTACTAATTTATCATGTGAATACAACTGTAGTAACATAAACAGCAGGAATTAAGTTATTTGGCTGATCAGTATGCACTATTGAGATTTAAGTTTGTTCTGGATCTATCTACCAAGTTCTGTTGGTCAGCTTTATATCTGTTTTCTAGACCTGTATTTGATATCTTTTTTATGGTCCTTACTGTCGTGTACTTAGTCTTGTGACATACCAAAGAACTGAATCGTCTCGTCACAATGACTCCATTTTAAATGTATGGATCTATGTATATCTCAATAAAAAACAAACAAAAAACAAACAATGGCTGCAAGTCCAGTAGGCTTCCATGTATTATATCCTACAGCCTTTTATTATATATGCATGTTTTCCATACTGAATCTATGGAGTTTGTTCTGTATGAATATGAGTCAGTCCCTGTGGGCTGTGATACAATGCATATTCAGATTACTCGAATGGCATTATACTGTTCATGAATTAGAGCCCACTGGGATTCAAACAAGTTCAAGTTCAGCTCTATTTTATATCTCATAAACTATAGATGTTTCCATTATATGCATTGTGTGTTTGATTGATTAGGACCACACTGAGAATCTTAAAACAGTCTAAACACAGTCAGAGTGAGCTGACCTCCACATACTTTAACAAATCATGTAACTCATCAGAACTCAAAACTCATAATTGTCACTGTAAGTGCTCAGCAGCAGTTGTTAGGTAGTACAGAGCATTTTGAATTTCGATGAGAGAGCACCCTTATACATTGTTTAAGATACAACTAATGCATTAGCTAGACTCCATACAGCCCAGTGCATTCCTTATCTCATTACCTTTCCAAGTCATTATTATGAGCTTATACATATATAATCAGTAGGCCAAAGTGAACATTTTGAAATTTTAATGTAACATGTCCAGTGTATTAAGGCTGAACTATAAATACAATGTGTGTGAATGGGCCTCCATAGCTGTGCATATAACTACTCAACTCTTCATTGTGTTTTTTGTTAGTCGACACTATGGATAAAAAAACACACAAAAAAAGAAAGGTTTAATAATGAGAAGTAGTGACTGCTGATTCAGCGACTACACTAATTATACTAATTTGTGAAAATGAGCGAGTGTCTCCCACAGCAGCCACGGACCAGCTGTACTGTGGAGTCAAGCGGCGAGAAGCTGAGCTGCCTCATAATGAACAAAAAAAGCAAAGAACATAGCAGCACAAACATAGCTGATTCTTCAGGGATAACAACTTTAGCTTGTTTTATAATAACTTTGGGGGTTTTCTCATTAAAGCATATGATTTAAAAATCAACCATCCCGCTGAAGCACAGTTTACCATTAATTATTTACATCAGATGCTACATCCTGATCATATTACATTATGTCTTTAAACATACTGTATATCACATAAAAAAGAAAGAATAATGTCAGAAACCTGCTGGTGCTCACACATTTTATTATTAGATGGTGTAATGGAGGATGGAGCAGAGAGGGGCACTCAAACCCCCTCAATACTTAAATCTGACAAGTGACAAAGTTTCTGATTTCACTCATTAAAAGAGAGCATAATTGTAGAGATGAGTTGAGGTTGAGATGAGGCACAAATCGCAAAAAGAAGAGTTCAAAGTTGGTGCCATGAGACATAACCCTAACCTTTTTAATTGTCTACATTTTCCTTTGTCTAGTTAATCCTTTACACTACCTAAACTTGCGAGGCTGGGATGTGTGTCCTGGCTGTTGAAGCCTGATGTATTTTACTGTAGCATTCCAGTCAGCTAACAGCCATGAAAATTACAATTTACCCACATAAAAAGCACATAAGGTTTAAAAATGTATTATTTATAATCAATTAACCTCCTTGTCCTTTTCACACATTTCAGAAAAAATGTGTGAAAAGGACATTACTGTACTGCAAGAATCCACTGATAACTGAATAACTGAATAATGAATATGTTTTTCATTACACAACTCTCCTACACATGTCAGTGTGAATGACCCCAAACCTTTTCAGACTAGGAAAAACAAACAACAAATATAAAAATGACACTTTTCTGAAAGTGCTGCTTTAATGGGCTCAATATAACTGCTGAACAATTAAGACCTCGACTGATCAAATAAAGGTGTGTGAAAGACTCTGTATATTTCAACATTAAACAATGGAATGAGTGTTAAAAGTGTCAGTTCAAACTAAGTCATCACATCAGTATTACACTGAACCAATCCAGTGACCGTAACGTTGATGCATGTTCTTGTCCACTAGGTGACAGTGTCCCCTGTAGAACAAAGGTCCACTGATGTCCTTTACTGTGACAACAGGACATATGCAAGGTAGCTGACAAATTTGAATTGAACAAATATTGTGGTTTCTCTTCTTGTCAGCCTGCTCTCACACAAGGAGGGAAAAGATCACGAAGACAAATGAGTCAGTGTCCCATTATGGTTCAAGGCACATGGAGCAAATCAAAGCCTATTAGATAAGCACTACTGAACTCACTTCCTGACAAATATGAAATAACACCGCATTTCACATTGGAGATTTGTTAGTAAAAAATTATAGAATGATAAATTGATAGTGAGGCCAGGATGAGAGTTTCAGTATTCACACAGGTACGGCAAGTGCAGCTAATTATTTCAAACCTGGACAAACTGCAGCTGTTTCATCAAAACTGCAGAGCCAAAGCTGTTGACATACTTACCTTACATTTATGTGCAACACTTACATACAAAAGAATATTACAGATGAAAACTTAAGATAGCTATATGTATGTATCATGCATGTGGTTCATTTCAAATTGACACCGAATACGCAACAATAACATAAACTTTAAAGATAAAAAGATTCACAAGTGTATCAATACGAATGATAATAATTACAATACAACAAAAGTTGATGACAAAATCAAGTCTTAAAAGATCTCCCATGAAAGGCACTTGAAACCTACTTTTTATCAAAACTGTATGTGACAATGTGCATTAAAAAGGCTGATAGGTATGAAACGCATGATAAGGCACTCACGTATTGGCTCATATGACTCATATGTCATGTTTCTACAATAATCGATGAACATCTACAACATAAGAAAGAGAATCAGTCTTTCTATCTCCCTTCATATTATCTTTAGCAATGGAAATCGTATCAATGGCTTTACTATAGCATGAGTTTTAATCCACCACTGCCTCCAGTAAAGCTCTTCTAAAAAGCTATGTGAAACACAGTTTTTTTTAATGTAAAGGATGTGAATACAGATATTCTGTAATCACAGATTTCAGTTTTAATACTGCCCTTGAGACAGCTTTAACACTGTGTGGATGGCTGCAGTCCCACAGTAGTTTGCTGTTGCCATGCTGGAAGCTATCAGGTCATGACCTTCGTACTTTCTGCGGACATTTGCGGAGGCAGTTAAAATTTTACTATTCATACAAGAGTCTGCAAGCACACAGGAAACAGGGTCGCCTTGAGCTAAATGTTGATGATAGCATGCTTATATGCTCACAATGAAAATATGCTTTAGTTTAGCATGTTAAAAAATGTTAATGTTTGCTAAACTCTTGATGTGATGAAGGGGTTAGGCTAAAAGGGATCAGCAAAGTTATTACACTTCATCCTGAAAGGGGACATGAATGTGTGTGCAAGATTCCGTCACAGTCCATCCAATAATGTCGGCTTTTTGGTTGCCCCAGAAGAAGAATCTGCACAAATTAAAACCTCCACAATAATTGCACCGTAAATTTCCCCGCTGTGGAACAAATGAAGGAATTTGAATTTTCCCCTTTTTATGTCTAAACATCAACAGTCATGGCATTAACATACAGCTGCAAGCTTCAGGTGGCCACAGCGGTAGTTATTTGTAAAAAAAAACCAACAAAACAATTGCTTGTTGACAGGACATCCTCTGCAAAGTGGTGGGGTAACCATCTGATACTAACATCTTATCTATCTTATCTATCTCAGAATTTCATTTCTGGAAGTGTGGAGAGTGATTTGAAACACAATGTTGATCATAATGATGAGGCTAAGTAAAATATGGAAAACATTCTAAAAAAAAATTATATATAAAAAAAAAATTATTTAATTTAAAATAACTTAATTTGTAGTTTGTTGTCATCACTTTATAAGAGGGGGTGACAGTGTGTTGGGGGAACCTGAGCATTTTACAAACCCTGGATATGCCCATGTCACATTATGGGAAAAAAAGAGTTCTTTGAGGCTGATTTTGGACTTGATTTGACGTGTCCCTTGTTCTTGTACATTTACAGCTGCAATCAGACAAGCAAGATGCAAGTTGCTCCGTTGTGCAGGTAGTTTATGGGCCAGACTGGATGAAAGGCGCTGATTCTCTCGCACAGCTGCCATTGTTGTAACAAACACCTTCATTTCCATACAGTGGAAGTTTATATTGATATTCAAAGCATAGTTAATGGTGTGGTAGTTTGTAAAGCTCATCAAAATGCATTTAACTTTGCTGCTGGACTCAAACAGCCTCACCTTTACACCTTTTTGATTGGCAGGCAGCGGTTATGTTTTTGTGAGACACCCTTCCTGCATAAATGACATGACAACATGATGAACTGCACTAAATCCCCCCTTGCTATGTTTAAACATCAACAGGGTCACTTTATACTGCTGTAAGCACAACTTACACTACTATGTCAGTGGCATCCAGAGTTTCAGGTTGCCACGATGCCAGGTCTCTGTAGACAAAAGAACATCCATGTGATATCATTGCCGAGAAGTCTTCTCTTGTCTCCTTGTCTGTTAACTCTCAGTGAGAATGAAATTCCGATGCAACGGGAAGTGATGTTTTGTTTGGAGACTCTGTTGAAAGCTCTGTTGAGCTCAAAAAGTGATGTGTTTCTTTAACAGTGGCTCAAATGAAGAACATGAATCTGGACGGACCAGAGGAGTTCATGAGAAAAGGTCTTTGGAAATCATGGGAAAAAAATCCTCTTTTAGTGTAAAGTGAAAGAAAGATTAAGCGTTAAAGGCTGCTGAGGTTCATTTGGTGGTGAGCCCACTGCACATATGGGCTCGCCATCATCTGCCTTTAAACATTTGGATTTTGTGCTTGTCTGCCAGCAGCAGGGTGACATTATATTCGTAATCTCCGTCATGGACTCCTGTGTGTCGGAAAGCTCCAGCCAAATGGTTCTCCTCCCAGTAGTGGTGCCAGTTCCCGTACTGGTCTGCGCCAAATCCAAACACACTAACCTGGAGCAGAAGAGGAACAAGAGCACAGCACAACATCATCCACACAAGCTTTTATTCAGTCGTGAATTTTGTTAATTTTTTCACACCACTCAGAGCCACATATTTTTCATTAAAAGCATTCTGAAAATGCAATGTAATAAATCATCAGCCAGGTAAAGTAATTCCACAGAATTTTAGCAGCACAAAAAAGTGTCAAGGTCGTGCACGCTCTTAACACAGTGGTTACCTCATCACATATGTGGATAGCGAGCAGTAAGCTGAGGAAGCCAGTTGAAGGATATCGTCCATGACCTTCCAGCCAAGACTCATAGACGTATTTGAAAAATGTGGGACTGTAAATCAGCACCTGAAAAAGAGTCGTAGGAATCTCTACTCGTTCAAACTGTAATTTCACAGGTTTATCAATACCTGAATAAAAAAAAAAAGGTGTCAAATCTGGACTTTTAAAAAACATATTGTCCAAACAAAAACAGTGCCATGTGTAATAAAGAATATGTAAAAAGATTCAAACCTTTGTATAACTCACCTTATCTTTGTTGGCCTTTATCCTGGATGTGACAGGTATATATGTGCTGTAATGAAAGAAAACACCAGAAGCTCAAAATGTGGGTTTTAATCACCTTAAAATCCTTAAAATGCTGTTTTTGCTTCATGCAGTTCTGCTCGTTTGTGACTAATATCACATCCACAATCTCAGCATGATCCATCCAGCCGTGATTTTAATTTAACTGAGTACATGTCTAAAAATAAAAGCCCAGTGTCTTTCCTCATTCCAGCGATATGAGGAGAGCTGATTAGATATCAGGGGTAGATTTCAAAGTCATCAAAGTAACATATGCTCACTGTCATTTTTTTTAGTTTTTGCTTCATCCATCACAAGGAGGCATGCAGTGCGGAGATTTGTCCAAGTTGGTGGACAAACTGTTCAAAGCGACAAAGAGGCTCTTTCAGTGTGTGTGCAGCTCCAGCTAGGTGGCCACATGCAGTTTGCATAAGATAATGTCACAATTTTAAAACACAAATCACTGCTTGTACTATTTCCATGACTATGGGAGCTAAAAGAACAGTCACACTGAGCTGACCAAGTGTAATTTTAAAGACAATGTAAATTCTGCAGCATGCCTGTGCAGGCCTCAATGAAAACATGAGGGGATGGCATACTAATGACTGAAATGAAAAGTAATGACTATATGGTAAGATACAATCCAGACAAACGTTTCCAATTAACGTGAGGTTTATCAAGGCTGTTGCCTCTGCAGCAATGAGTCTCATTAAAATTCGCAGATTATATAGACTGGTCTAATGTAGGTTATAAGTGTGTGTGTGCTGTTCAATATAACAGCCCAAGAACCTCCTCTACCTTTTGCGGTGAATTAATATAATAATGGACTGTCACACCATTATGTGGTGCATTATATCGCACATTACATTTGTTATAATTTGCTCCTCCCCTCCTTGAACTGGCACCTCACTGTGGTGGAGGGGTTTGTGGTGCCTGAATGAACCTAAGAGCTGTGTTGCTGGGGGCATTACGCCCCTGGTAGGGTCTCCCATGGCAAACAGATCCTTGGTGACAGGCCAGATTAATGCTCCTTTTCCACTAGTACCTACTCGGCTTGCCTCGGTTTGTGCGTGTTTCCACTACGCTTTAGTAGCTGGTACCAGGTACTTTCATAGTACCTGCTCGGCCGGGGTTCCAAGTGAGCTGAGTGAGGCCGAGAACGTGACGTCAGCAGACAGCAGGCCGCTGATTGGTCAGAGCGTGACCCACCCTGGAGCCAGGCCCGGGGTTGGGGCTCACAGGGGAGCACCTGGTTGCTTTTCAGTGGGCAAAAACCCAGCATGGCAATGTGGACCTTCCTTCCAGTAGACTCACCACCCACACGGAGGTCCATGAGGGGCTGGTGCAATGTGGTTTGGGTGGCAGTCATGGCTGGGTGCCTCGATGACCCAACCCCCGGACCAAAACTCTGGCTATAGAGACATGGAATGTCACCTCGCTGGAGGGAAGGAGCCTGAGCTTGTGTGGGAGGATGAGAGGTACCGGCTAGCATTCGGGCTCAGTCCCCCGCACAGCTTCACTGCTCTGTAGTTGCCCACAGTGAGCGGCAGTGAGCTGGTGTGGGTTTGCTTAGACCTCCTCAGCTCAGCTGCCATGTGTTGGAGTTCACTCCACTGAACGAGAGGGTCGCTTCCCTGCAGACCACAGTACAGAGTAGTTCTTCTTGGGGTCCCTGGGAGGGGTACCTCGAAGAAATTCTGGCAAACTGTCTGGTGCCTCAGAAGGGGGAACGTACTCTGTTAACACAGTTTACAGTGCGGGTGGAGACTCAGAGGTGGACTCATTACCTAACTTCCCTAGGGAGGTGTTCCAGGCATGTCCCATCAGGAGGAGGCCCTGGAGAAGACCCAGGACACGATGGAGAGACTATGCCTCTCTGGGCTTGTCTGCTTAGACTGCTACCTCTGCAACCAGGCCCCGGATAAGCGGAGGAAGATAGATGGATGGATCATCAGCCCCCTGTATCTCCCCTCCGGCCAGATTTCCCATTCCCCAGGTCGCTCCGTTGCAATTTCCCATCCACCCCCTAGAGATCGTTAGACTATGTCTTCTATGACCTCACTGCCCCACCCATCTCCTCACCTGTCCCTGCTTCTGTCATCAGTCCTGCAGTTATCTGGCTTGCCCACCTGCTCACTTGTCTTCACTTCCCTCATCAGCTATGCCCCACACATGACAGTAGGTAGCTTTTGCAAGTTTGTTTATGTTACTTTGTGCTTTATGGATACGTGCCTAGTTGCTTCATTCCTGTCCTTCTGCATGGTATTCTTGCAGAACCTGCCTATTATGTGCACCAGCCCAGCCTCTGTCCGTGTTTGGGTCCATTCCTGCTTTTCCCTGAACCGTGACAACATTATACACCCAAATCTTTCAAAGCACATTCTTTGACACACACAGGCTCCACATTTTTGTAAAGAAAAGTGCTTGAAATTCAGTCAGCCTTGTGTCCCCTCACAGTTGTGTCCTTTCACAGAGCCTCAATTTATTTAACAAGACTAAAAAAAAATGTAACAAAAATAATTCACAACACTCAGTTAAGATCTAATGGCTGCTGGGCTAATGCTGACATTACTGCCAGTAAAGTGAAATTTAATGATGTAGAATGATTGCTTTGGCAGAGTCGGAAGACAACTGCACATTTATAGCAAACATTTGTTTGGATTTACTCGTCCTTCCATCATCTAACATGTTGGCGTGTTTGAGTTACTGGCACGGGCATTAATTGTCAGTGGCTTCATCTTTTCTCTGGATGTCCAGTAATCAAGCTAATGATCACGGGTCAATGAGAATGAAGCAGCTGAAGGTGAAATTTACTGGAAGATTAAAACTGAGTAATTATCCTTGTCATGGCAATCTGACAAAATAGAAATACTGAGTGAGCGTGATTGTTCTGACAATCTGGTATTTGGAGAGTGTAAATGAATCTGGGAGCAGATTGTACAAGATCTGTCATAATGTGTTTAAGCCTTATTGGATAGTAGACATTTTTTACTCTGTTTTTACTGCAGTTTAATGTGCTTTGCAAGTTTATTCTAAACAGTGGTATGTGTTTGAAAAGGGATTTGTGCTGACAGAAACCTGGTTGAAGGAATGAAAGAAACAATGCAATAAAAGATAACTTACACCTCACTACTAAAATGTGAATTCAGTGGGCTCCTCATACTGCTCATTGGATACATTTTACCATAGACAACATGAAATAAGGTTATTTCATTTGTCAGACACTGGACCAATAACAACAAATATATCTATAATCTTCCAGTTATAAAATGTTTTTCACAGAATTATATTTATTCACTTAAAGGATGTCTGTTTTGAAACATCACTCAGTTCTGACTACAGAACTCATGCTCTTGCATCAATGAGAGGAAAGAAAAAGAAAAGTACCAAACCAGAAAACTAAACCTATGGAACTATGACTGTCAAGTTAAAAAATTAAAAAGGGAACTTAAAATGACATGAAAGAAGGTGGAGGAGATGGTTTCATTATGAAAAACAAACATGCGTCCGAACCTGCTTAATATGACTGAAATGTTTTAATTCATAAATAACTTTTGGACTTTTGGCATCAAACCCCCTGTTTTAATGTTGATGTTTGGTTTCTGTTTTATTTCCATTGTAAATTTCCATTTTGAGTTTGGTTACAGTATCATTGATTTTTTTCTGGTCATCTTTTAATGTGACAATCAGTTTTCATCATTATTTTTAATAAGCACACTTATGCACATATTTTAAACTTACATAAACTGATTTTTTGTTCACACAGTGGCCATGCAACGAGCCATAACAGAACACTGACATGTTCGATCAATCATCACTATTCTCTTTTTAATTATGATTATTAAGTTGCTATAGAGCCAAAGTGTTAGCAGAAATCTGCTTTTTGACACTTTCATCAATCATTGGCATTAATTTGAAGGAGTCTTTCTGGCCATCTGGCAAATGCAAGTGCTATATCATTTTTTTAGAGCTGTTTTGCACTTCCAACTCCTGACAAATATGTGAGAGGAGCGCTCCATAGCTGCTAAATTCTCCACTGTTATCACCAGCTTGTTGCTACCAGTTGTGTGAAGTTTGGATGTTAATGTGAAGTGGGTTAATCAGAAGTTCTTTAATGAATAATTTGGTTAAATAGTTTAGGTTAGGAATTTGGTTCATGAGAGCACTGAAAGTGACACAACATGGGGATGCTGAGGGGCTTAAAACCAAAATGATTATCTGCTAAAAGAGCTGAAGAAAACAAAGTTGGACAATAATTGTGAATTTCTGGGTTCGTCATTATGAGCAACCTCTGTCTTATTACATACAGTCATTTGATCCATTTCTTTATGTAAAAATACTGGACACTTACTGTTTAATGGTACCTGTGGTCAGAGCACTAATGATCCACTGCAGATCCAGAGTCTTGAAAGGGATCAGCACCAGACTGGTGGTGTTGTCCAGGTCTATGGCACTTTCTGGATACATTACGTGATGAGTTGTTCTGGTGCCCACATCCTCTTCAAAGCCAGTGGTGGGAGCCTGGTTCATTCTGTGGGGACAAAGAAGCAGAGATGTTTCTGTCCAGCTCATTTTTCCCCCTCTGTTCCCTTTTTTTTCCCCAGAGTGGTTCAAATTGAACCAGAAAAATGGGAAACATTTGGCACTAATACCTGTAATCTACAGAAAGTCTGTTTTTTAACACAACCCGCAAGAGAGGCCGAACCACAGGGCATGGAGGCATGCAAAAGCAGCTGTGTCAAGTATTTTAAGAAAAAAAAGTAAATAAATATAGAAAAGAAGAAAAACAAAATCACAATGTATCTCACTTGAACATGTTTTGGACATCCAAACAGCAATTCAGAACAATTCAGTGTCCATTTGGAGCTCAACAATTACCGCTTGGCAAGTAAGACGAGGCGTCCCTATTATTATGTCCGACAATACTCACTCAAGCTGGAGCAGTAATTGGCGGGAACATAGTTTGACAGTGGCAGTTGGTTTCGGTCAGCGGAGGGAAGTGACACAGGGAAAGAAAAATCATGAGGCTGACCCCCGCGTGAGATTGCCATCACCTGTTTGGGCGCTGCGGCCTGAGCAACATTATCCTCCTCATTACCGGCTCTGCCATGACAGCTATATAACAACTTGACATTTTCAGCCTCAACCTGTCAGGGCTCCAAATGACCTCCTGCAAGAGGCATTTTGTGCCTGGGAAATCTGTCAGCTGATGAACTGATGTGTGCTATGTCATGTTGCAACTTCACGTGTAAAGTGTAACTTTTTGTGGCGATACTGTGTCAGCACTTTTTGGGAAGTGGAGCAAATGACTCAGCCATATTTCCTCGGTCGATGTTTGTGTTTGTTTGAATGTGCAATTCTTGGACCCTTTGCAGTGGGTACATCATATAACAATAATATATAATCAAATAATGTCAATATTCATATCTTATTTGCAGTTCTACATACAACACATACAATGTGAATTTTCTCCTTATTCAACCTACATTCACATTTTTACTGTCTATCTATCTATCTATCTATCTATCTATCTATCTATCTATCTATCTATCTATCTATCTATCTATCTATCTATC
>JBAJHX010000040.1:3849518-3860454 GCA_037176925.1 Amniataba percoides | reverse complement strand
AAAAGATTGTGTGTGTTTACTTGGATGGCGAGAAAGTTATAGGTGTGATTCACATCTCTACTGGAGCCAGTGGTGAACAAATCTATCTTTTCCTAGGACTCAGGTCATTTGATTAACTGGAGGTGAGGGTCTGTCTGTTTCATTTCCTTCACCGTGCGTTGTTCTCTGCAGCCCAGCTTTGATACTGACATCTGTGACACGAGCTTCACGGACAAATTTAGCTGTTTGATCAATGAAAATGAAAACTACACAGTTTGAAAGCCACACAGGCGCCAGTTTGTGCTTCCATTTGTGAGAAATGAGATGGAGTCTGTCACGCTGTGAGGCTCAGTGGGTGAGTCCAGCACAACAGTGAATCAAAGGTGGAGGAATATAGTCAGCCGCAAATCCAACTCTTTGCTCACTGGGTGGAGGTTTTATAGTCAAAGCTGGACTTACTGGACCAAGAGCATTGTCCACACACTGACATCTTGCCTTATACCACCTGCTGTATTGGCATAGCAAACATGGGAACTGTTGACATGTTAAATACGCCAACTCCATCAGAGCAACCACAGACTCATGTCTTATTCTCCCAGGGCTGGATAACCAACTGAGCAACTACTCTGGGGCGCCACGGTAATCACAGCATGATCATTGGTTTTGGTGAGTAATTGTAAATTATTAAATTGTGAAGTATTTGCACCATTAAATTAAAAAGGCCAGTTGCGCATGATTCCCCGTGTTTTGGCTGTATTCAACTGAACCTGTTGGCAAAATTACAATAAATTCATTATTGCATTATTGCAAGTCTTTCATCAAATGATCACAAATGAATTAAGTATTTTCAACATTTTTGTAAAACTACAAATAATGTTACAGAGGCAACATGGGATGGGAACAAATACTTGGGCCATGGCCCCCTAAAGGTCTACACTGGAGGTTTTCAGCTGTTCTGTTGTCCTTGCATGTGTCAGACGGCACAGATACACTTCTGTTCAGCTGTGCACAGAAGCTGCTTCATGTCTCATGAATGACTTATATGAGACATGACACAATATACTATTTACATTATCAATGCCCCCTCTAGCCAAGGCTTCACATTTTGTTCCCATGTAACACTGCTCTTGTGTCCCAGTCATTTAGTAAGCACCCTGCATTTAAAAAAAAATCTACATTTAAAATCAAGAACCACAAATTCTTCAGACTGTTAGTATCTTTGAAACATTTTTTCAATAATTACGATATATCCTTACTTGTGATTGTGATTTTTTTTTTTAACTTTGTGGCTCAAAATGTAAACTTCTGCTCTACATACTCAGACTACATAACGCAGCAGCAGGATCTCGCCAAGATCAGGAGGTTCCTCTGAGATGAGTAACTGTGCAGAGAGAAGCTCATCAGGGAAGCAAAGAGGCTGGCAGCAATATTAACAACTGCAGCATGTATTGTGCGCTCGAATATTCCAGCTTCGTGGGTATAACAGCTCATTTGCATGTTTGCAAGGTTTCTGAGCTGTGCGGTCAGGTGGCAAGACAGACACCACTTTCCCCTAAAAATAACACCCAGTTCGTCTTAATTATGCAAGAAGATGCACTCAGTGTCTTGCAATGATGTGGAAAGGCATCTTGGGGTCGGATGAAACTGGAGCTTGAAGTTTTCTGTAAATTGCAATTTAAATTATTATTATTCTTCATTTTGTATTATTCTACAACTACCATTCTATTAAACTCCAGGGATGTATTCACAGCCAACAATGTATAAAATAAATAGACAATGCACCAACTATAATGGCAAATCTATCTTCTTCATCAATGGAATTAGAGCGCTCCTGGGGGACTGAGTTCAACCTTAAATAAAACATTTTGCAGTAACCATTTAAAATGTTTATTTTCCACAGCTGTAGAGACACTCTCGGCTTGTTATTTTGTCTCCTTAAGTCCCAATCAAAATTACAGCCTCTGCGATTTGAAAATGGCACAGATTTTGATATGAACAGAGTTTGTCGTTCAGCCCGAGGGCTCGTATTCTTCCACGACGTAGGTTTGACACCATATTTGTTAAACAAGGACACACAATGCCTCAGACACCAATCACCCTGCACAGTTCGGCAGTGTTGCAAAGAGGAGCTGAGAGAATTACCCTGCTTCAGTGTGTCATTTGTAGACATTTCAATGCCTCCTAATGACCCTTAAGGACACAGTCTTGAAAAAGTGACTAAATAAATGGTTGGAGGGGGCAAACAGGTGAAAAAAACCTGCACTGCAGAATGACTGAGGGGAAAGTAAACCAGTCCAGAGTAATCAATCACAAACTGTAAGTGACACTGGCTTTCTTTAAACGTGTTGGTGCTGCATCATGCTACAAGGCTAGACATGGGCTGGAGGGATCGAGGGGGAAGATAAATGGCTCCAAATACCAAGAAATTGTGGAGGAAATCTGCTGCCCTGTGGAATAAAAACACAATGCTCGAGTCAAAGAAGAATTCCATCCTTCAACTTGACAGCAGACCGAAGCGCACAGCCAAATCAACCTCCAGCCGAGACAGGATCTTTAGCCTGGACTTCTACATTTGCACAAACTGTGATATTGATCCAGAGAGACGTGTGCAGAGTGAAACCCCTTTCAGTCTGAAGAGAGCCATGGGGTACAAATCCAAAATTCAGATCCACCAACTTAATCCAAAAAGGTCACGGTTGTTACAAAAGGAAAAAAAAAAAAAAAAAAGCATGGTCACCATCACATAACCAGGAGCTTTCATTTTCCATTTTCAGAACGTTGTCAGGAATTAGCTGCCTTTCATTTTTACCTTTAGCTCGTTACTTCAGTGTACCCGAATGAAAATGGAAAAAAAAAATCAAGTTTGATTTAATAGGTTTTCATTTTAGCCCTCGAGGCAATGAAAACTCTAAATTAGACAGAGGCTGTGGACTTCTGATATCCATGCTATATCCACACAGACGCCAGCCAGATGTACTTCTAATACTGATTACAGAATTACTGAAGACAGTAATTATTCATAACCATTATAGGAGCCAACCAGCATGTGTGTGGTGCTCTGCTGAAGACCTCCTCCCATTCTCCTGTTTCAAGGACTTTCTCTGGAAGTTTTGGCAGAGCAGCCAACTAGACTGTGCCCAGAAACACTGTTCAGTAAAATTCTATACAGCAAACAGACAGAAAAGTTTGGAGCAAAGATTTATACTCAGTCTTATCATGATGAATCAGATCTTAATGCATAGTGCTCACCCACTGAACATTCATACATGACTGATGTTTCTCTCAGCTCTGTATAGCATTTTAGCAATTTTAAGCTTTTTGCTGTTTTGTATAGTTTCCAGCAATAAAAAAAACAACCCTGTATGCAGCCTCCCAGCACCAAACAGCACACAGACAAAGGTTGTAACTAGCTGGTGAACACAGTCAAACATTTAGCAGCTAGAGCAGCAGATATTTCCCTCAGGATTTGGAACACAACTAAGTGGAGGCTGAAATTTGGACTTACAATTGCCAAGCATCAGAAACACGACTCCAAATGAATGTTAATGTCGCTTTGTGGCTGCTGTTTGCTGACACGTTTGCCATTTAAACTTTATATGATTATGATCTATGGAATTAGATTTGTGTCAATACAAACAAACAAAACATTGTAAATATAAAATATCTATTAATCCTTTAGGAAACCAGTTAAGTTAGCTGGAAACTTGTGATGACTGCACTGAATAATGAACAGCTCTCATTAAAGTAACTAAGAGTGCTTTTTTACGTATTATTTTGAGGTACTTGTATTTCCCGTTGTCCCCTACTTCTACTAATAAAATCAACAAATAGTTTATAATTTATGGATGATGACAATGTATAATTATCAGTCACGATTTGAATCCGGCGGAAAAGGCACAGTCTACCCAGCAGTATATTAGGTCTTTACCAGCTGCAACATGACAGTGATGAGCACTCTGAAGCATCAGTAATTACCTTCCAATGATATTTATTATACATGTTATTATCACAGATATTTTTGTACTGTATATATGTCTTGTATTGGTATTTCATGCCCAGGTCTGAGTAGTTCTTCCACCACTGCTTAGCGCAGTGTAGTTTGTTTTTATTCCACTCAAAGAAAAGAAAATAAGCAGAAAATGCTAAATTATTCCTTTAACTGGCACCCCCCCAGGCGCAGATGAAAGCTACAATTACCGATACCTTACTCGTAAGAAAAAATGTTTGTTTTTGCTTTTTTTGACAGAGCATGAGAACTAGCCTCTTTTTCACTCCTCTCCTGTGTATTAAAATAAGCAGCTCATTATTTGGCTACATCTCAAATTTGGCCCGTGTCAGGTAGTCTAAGTGCCCCGACAGTTAGGCAAAGAGGACTATTTACATTTCCACGCTCATTATTCCTCGAATGACCTCCAGAGCAAAATTAAGCTTCACACTGTAGCTCTGTGGGCTCGGCCAAGGAGAAGTCCTTTTCACGGAGCAGAGCTGCTGTTTTCCATAGTATGTTTAATTAATGAACTGTTATTAACGACGGTAGCAGCGGAGCATTTGGGAAAGTAATGATTGTACTGTCAGTAATTATAGCAGTGATAGGCCTGGTTATTATGATAAGTCTGTAGAAACCAATGATCTGCTCTTTTTCTTACTCTTTGTGGCCCGTCAATTATTCTATATTTTTTCATTTGCAACTTAGTTATTACTTATTGCTGCTGCTGCTGAATTGCTGCTAAAAATTACTCATTTCTCTTGGGCACGGCCTCATATATGTATACTGTATATGAATGTACTGTATATGCATGAACCGCAAATGTAGGCTGAATTCAGACAACACATGCTGTCAATGCTCTGGGCCTTAACACAACAGTTCCTGGAAAAATAAACCGCAACAACAACAAATCACACAGATCCAGATCATCCTCTGCTTCGCTGTACTGCGTTAACACATAGTGCCTAAGGCTGCTAACACAACACAGTTGCAGCGTTTTGAAGCACTGCTCTCTGCTCTACCCATCAAGATATAGTACATTGTCCAAATCCGCTTTACATTACAAATTCCCATTGTGATCACAGAACAAAGGGGCGGCACATTTGGGTATTGGTGTGAACTTTAGATGCTGGAGCAGCACGACAAAACAACCCTATTGACTTTGTGATGTGAAAAGACAAAAGGTCTTTTGTCCTCCAGAGCACAGCAATGCAAGGCTCATTTTTATCAGGGGTTTGTTTGTGTCGCACACAGGACAGCACCTGCCTGGCCTTTTGAAGGAACAAAACATTACGACCCCCCCCCCCGCTCTTGGGTCAGTTTGTCAAGATTATGAGCGTTGTGGCTGATTTTTCTCCAACGGCAGAGATGCGTCGCGACTCTTAATCATGCGCATGTCGAGGATCCTCACACCATTCAGGTTGCTCTGAGAGCTCCTGCCGTGAGTTGCCAGTTCACTGTGAAAAGCAGCTGCACTATCTCTTGATTAAATCACTGCCTTTTCTCCACACTTTTCCAGCTCGGTGTTATAACTGCACTGAATAAAAGACTTAATGTGGATTCTGTTTTAGGGGGGAAAATCTTTTGTTTGAATCGATCCGAACATTCGTCTCTCCCTGCAAACGGCGGAACAGACTTAATCACGACTGTCAATTACCTGGTACAGACAGATGCTTAAACAAGCACTAAAAGCCTCTGTAATGCCAGCTATTGTTCATATTCAACAACTAAACTTATTTTCCCTCCATAAAACGCAGGTAAACAACATGGCAGGCTGTGCAGAGTGTTAATGTGCTGCCACCTCACATCCCCTGCGGTATTAGAAATGTGAAACAAAGAGGTGTGATGTGTGATGACGCGTGCATCAAAAGATTACACTAATTTCTCTGAACCTTTTTTTTTCTTCTTCATGCCGGCTTCTAAAGGCTTGTTTAGTAGCTTACCATGAAATAACCTTTTACTGCTGTTTTTGCGGCCACGCCATTTTAGCAAAGTTGGCCGGCACACTTCAGTGTCTTTTTTTCCTCTCTTTTGCCTGCCTCCCTCCCACGCCTTTGCTGTCTGTCTTCTTTTAAGAGGCCATACCCACATAATGCCAAGGCTGACGGTTTTGCTGGGAGCACCTGGTGAGTTAAAGGCTAGGCCAGGTGGCACACAGCTTTGACTGCCAATTAGAGTGCTGACCATGTGAGAGCTGCCCGAGATAACTTCTAATTAACAATGGACCTCCGAGGCATAACAATTAGCCTTTCCTTTAAAAAAACCCACAGAAAGGATGCATGCCCACTGACAAAATAATTTTTTTCCTTCTCCGTTGCCAAATAAGACCCCACTGAGCAACAAAAAAAGAAACACGCAGGAAGTATCGCTAATCCAGAGCAAAGCCTTGCAGCGCGAGGGGAGTGATGGATGGCATTACATCTTGTATAGGCGAGTCTCAATTTGAGCAAAGAATGAAAGCATTTCTCCTGACAAGGTCGTCGATGCCGCAGGCCTGTCAACATGACTGTACGGAGAATAAAAGGTACAGAAGACGCTTTACACTGATGATGACACTTAGGCAAACTGCGCTGACGGAGCGATGCGGCGCTCGCAGCCTAACTGATTGTACCAGAAAACGATTAGGACAGCGAGGGGACAATTTGTGGAGAGGGGCTCAGTTTGACAACAAAATGATGACAGCCAAGGATGGCGCTTGTGTCTATCAAAATAGGAGGGGGAGGGAAAAAAAAGGAAACCTCCTGAGGATGATGTGATATGGAGATGTATAGTTATGTAGCTGAGCTGGCCATCAGAAGGAAGACACATCTGCTGCACAGTACAGTGCGCTTTTACATAATGCATCCATCCCTCTTGAAATGCACCAGCTGTGGATTCCCTTTCTCTGCTCCTCCGAAGGCACCTGCCAATAAGCATTATCAAACAGGCAGTCGCAGATAAGAGCCACGCAGTGATTTGACAAGCCTAATTGCGGGAGTGATGTGTAGTCTCGACACCGCTGATTGCGCTGGGGAAAGATTAAGACGGCAATCACAGGACGGGCAGACGTGTTTAAATTGTCATTTTGTAATCATCTGCGATAACCCCGCGAGGGGGTGAAACACAAGCCAAGATACAGTGAGATGTTGCGCTCTAAACGCTCACTAAATGCCACGTATTCTCCACATGTGCCCAGAGTATATAAGAAGTCTGCTCATGCTTTGGGAGAAAAAAAAAAAAAGAATGGTGCTGAGGTGTTTCTTGGAAAATAGCCAGGACTGTTAAGTGGAAACAGAGGGCAAATCAAAAAGCCTGGGAGAAGTCCAAGGGGAACACTGTGTAGGAAAAAGACTGTCTGCGACCGAGCTGAGAGGCCTGAACACAAGACACTAACTATTAGTGAAATATACTTGTACATGCTGCAGACACATGCAGACCACCACCCCAGGGGCTGGAAACATTTCTTCCGCTGCTGCTGCTGCAGTCTCGCTCCCAGACCTTGTTGGAGCGCCGTGTACTTAGAGGGTCTGATTGGGTCCGTGGTGGAGCCACGGGGATTCCTCTGTCTGGAGCTGGGAGTCTGAATGCCAGAGCTGAATAACTGATTACAGTAAAGCCTGTGCTGACTAGACTCAGCCTCCATGCCACAGCAGCTGAGGACCAGAGGAAATGCCTGGCAGGAAAGATCTTAACGCTACGAAGTTGGGCTGGTTAAGAGAAACTTGCACAAACTTTGAACGACATTTCAGACGCCCTTGAGGAACGCCATACGTTTGCGTTCAGCGTGCCGTGCTTTGAAGTGGAAACAGTGGCAACGGCCATGGCTGCAGTTTCATCAGACTTCTTCCTTGCAGCACGTCTTCATCTGGCGGGCAGCTGGTGAGAGTTGCTGTGATTCACAGTGACTCACTGCTGCTTCTTCCATGCTCCATTGTTAAAAAGAATCCACAAAGGACTTCGACTCAAAGGAATCACACAGATCTTTTGAATTCCAATGTATGTACAGACAAAGTGAAAACTGACTGACAGGCACATTATCGGGATGATACACATTTCTCTCAAAATAGCCCCTCTATCTTTTATACAGTAACAAATGGCAATTGCTTATGGCGACTACAATTTCCAGATGTAATTGGGTTCCCTGATAATAGATGCCAACAAAGCAGCCCATCTCCATCTCTGCCATCCTCCTCTCTAAGTACTGCGGCGCGGTCCCCCAAGGTCACGCCATCCAATCTGATTGGAGACGCGATGAGGAAGCGGCTCAGCTAATGTATTCTTCTTGCTTATTATTTATAATGGCGGGGACAGGTTTTCCTGTGGAAAATTAAGCAGCGCGCCACAGACACCTTCATTACTAAATGAGGTGTCACCTCATACAAAACACACAACGGAGGGGATCATTTCAAAACTCACAACCCATAAACCTGGAGTTTACTCACGCTGGGATATTACACAGCCAACGAAACACAGAGTGATTAATGTTTACAGCAAATTAAAAGGATTTCCATCAGAGGAAATTGTTGTTTCACTTAATGAGGCTGCTTCCAGGACAGCAGAGGAGCAGCAGACTGTATGTGTGCAGCATACACACTCTGCACAGCTGCTGGATATTCAACAGTTGCTCCGGCTTGGTCCACGGCTGAACAAAGTGGACGCTATAATTGTCTTTTTATAATAGTCTTTTATAACAGTCTTTTTATGACAGACTTTATGAAGTCAGAAAGATGAGCAGCGCATGAGCTGCAGCCAGCAGCCCCAAACAGACCCTTAGAGCCCAGAAACCAAAACCAGCCCCAACCACCCCCAACACAACACAAGAAGCAGAAACAGAAGCAGAAGAAGAAGAAGAAGAAGAAGAAGAAGAAGAAGAAGAAGTTGCTTTCCTTCAACATGCCACCACAGAAGGGCTGGAAACAGGAGAAATCAAGCCGCACACACACACACACAGAGCAGCCGGAGGCGCGCTCACATCCAGACCTGGAAGCGAAGCATCAAAACACACGCGCTGCAAACTGTCCTCATACCTGCAGGAGCGGACGGCCAGAGCACCGGCAGCAGAGGCAGGAGCCGCTCACACACCCACCGCTCACACACCCGGGTGTGTGTGCGGGACTGCGCGTGCAGATCTTCTCAGAAAGACTCAAAGTTCCGGAGCAACACCTGCTCGGCGGCGCGCGGCGCTCTGAGCCGCTCACAGCTGAGCCGCTTCACTGTGAGGCTGAGAGACTCCAGCAGGCTGCGGGGGGCGGAGGAGGCGGAGGGGGCGGAGGGGGGGTCCCGTCAGCGTGTCCGAGCGGGGCGGAGAGGGGCGAAGCGGCGAGTCCGCTCACAGCCTGCAGGCTCCACATTTAAGGGGGACAACACGCTTGCCAAACTGGCAACCCCAAATGCGCGCGCACACACACACACGCTGCCTCTTTTTGAGTGGAGGTGGAGGTGGAGGGGGGGTTTACTCTCTCTCCCTCCTGGAACAAGCAACATCCGCGCGTTTTTTTTAAGGTTTTTCTCTTTTTTTCCGCGATAGACGCTGATGATGATGATGATGATGAAGAGGAGGAGGAGGATGGAGATGCATGTGCAGGTTCATTCCTGAGCGCTGACCATGAGGGCACAGCGCACCGCTACGCCCCTCAGCATCCCTCACTCACACACCCTCACATCAGCCTGTTTTTCAGCCCGTGCCTGCTGTAGCCTCCAGCTTCTTCCTGCTGGAGGAATGAACAATAAGCCTCCTATGGACTAATAAAGAATTCATCTCCATGCATGGGCCACCTGAATATTTCACATCTCACAT
Source organism: Amniataba percoides (assembly GCA_037176925.1). Lineage (NCBI taxonomy): Eukaryota > Metazoa > Chordata > Actinopteri > Centrarchiformes > Terapontidae > Amniataba > Amniataba percoides. The sequence continues at coordinate 3,850,714 of JBAJHX010000040.1, read as the reverse complement.
ATATATATATATATATATGTGTGTGTGTGTGTGTGTGTGTGTGTGTGTGTGTGTGTGTGTGTGTGTGTGTAAACACATTAACATTAAGATCACATTAAGAAAAATTAAATGGAAAAAAGAAATATGTTATTTTTGCACATTTATATACACATTTTTACCCCATAATTTGAAAAGGGTCAGACTTTAAAGTAAGTTCATATCTGAGCCATAAAATCCTTCCTGGTAGACTTCCAGTCCACTAAATTCGCTTACAGGATCACTGCAGCTCCTCACCATAAGTGCAGCAGACTAATAGGATAACAGAGGTGAGTGGTGGCTTAACTGCGCTGAGTCCAACCAGTGGGAACTCACCAAAGCTAAAGTTCACTGGGCCATAATAGCCCGAGGCCTGCCGTTACCTGTTGGTCAGATTTATGCCCTTGGCTAGTGACCGCTTGCCTCTCTCGCCCGAGGCCACTAAAAAGCATTTAGTCCCTCGTACTGAATGAGAACTGGCAGCATTTACACTAAATCCTCAGCGAGGGCTTGATTTAAAAAGCCTGCAACTCATTGTTTGTGTCAGCTTTTATCAGTATGAGAAGCTCGCTAAATGGTATTTTCGAGGCCTGTGGATACCTGAAAGAGTTTGAAACTGTTTTGTCACCAATGCTGTGAATTCTCAGTGTAAAGAAACGCATTCTTTCCTTACAAAGCTTGAGTCTGTGTGATTGAAGTTGACTGGCTTTTTTTTTTTTTTTTTTTAGAAAGGAACAGTTCTTTTAAAAAACAAACAAACCTGCAGCTTAAGATATTTTTTTTACATGAATGAAACTAGATTAACTGGTTTGTAATTTAAATCAATTACAATAAAAAACATATTGGAAGGTGGTGCATGGGTTCCTTAACCAAGGACTGTGCCTTGAGTCAGTGTTAATTTGCATTGCAGGGAGATGCACATACATGGGCTTTTTTGCGGTACGCCCTGAGGCCCCCGGACCCCAGAGACCCCTGGAAAGCACTGTTTGCATGCAGATAGGTTCATCGTTTTAATAGAACATTTCCTCTCTGGATGAGATTTGCATGCTGTCTTAGGTTCAACAGATGGGTGGGCACTTGGCTGGATGGGGACTTGACAGGCCAGCTGAACATACAGGGTGGAGTGATGGCTGCTGGCAGAGAAAGAGAGTGTGTGTGTGTGTGTGTGTGTGTGTGTGTGT
>JBAJHX010000040.1:3831852-3845996 GCA_037176925.1 Amniataba percoides | reverse complement strand
AGCTGTTTGGCCACCAAACTGTATCAAAAAATAAACAGCAGGCACTTTCAGCATCTTTGGTATGTGACAGTGATAAACAAGGTGGTGGGGACCATGTGAATCACCGCACAACAACTCATGTTTTAAACAGCAGAGCCTCTGCTTGTCATGATCGTTTTGAATCCACAGACTCCCAATTACAGGACGCAACTAGGAGGGTCTTTTTTTAAAGATTTTCTTGACCTCGGAAACACCAGTTGGCAAAATGAACCTCATAACAAGGTCCATTAGTGGCTGTGTCCAAGGCCAAGAATGAACTTGAAATAGGTGTGAACAGATAACATACAAACATAACTGTGTGGCTTTGGATCTGAGCCTCATTAAAAATAATAACACTGTTAGAGGAGAACAACTCACAGAAATTCAGGGGTGTTTACTTTCTACAGTTACATTCATGTCACATTACATATCAGCATGGACTCAAGGATTCAAGGAATCTTTATTGTCATTTCAACACAAGCTTAGTTTGTAGCTTAGTTAGTAGCTTAGTTTAGAAAAGCTAAACTAGAACGGAATTAGCTTCCCCGGTCCCAGTGCAAGTCCAAGTAACAGTTGAAAGTAAAGTGACTATAAAGATAGAAAAGTATGAAAATACAAATAGAATACTATAAGAAGGAATAGAATAGTATAAGAAGGAATCAATAAATAGCTTAAGCTAAAGTTAAATAAATAAAAGTAAAATAAGGTAAAACAAATATACAGAATAAAAAGTTTTAAATTCCAAATTCTTTTTGAGGTGGGTGTGTTTATGGACTCAGGTCCTCAGTGGAGGTGTTTTGCACACGTACAAAGACGTCTCTATCAATGAATCTTTAAACCAAACTGACTCTGCTGAATAACACTGTCACAGACTGAATCAATAGCTTTTATCAGTGCAGCTTGTCTCACCGCTGACTGCGACCACTGTTTTCAGCTCAGCTGTGACACAGTATGTTTGTTCCACAGAAGCTGTCATACTGGAGTATAGTTTCTATTACTCCAGTTACTATTATGGATCACAATATAAAAACTAATTCTTTGGACATGAAAACCTACTTTTCAGTAAAACTGATTCTGATCTGATCAAGCTGTAAATAACTGACAGGTGAGTGTTTGGCTTCATGTGCAGGGCTTGTTTGGGCTGGTTGAACCAGCAGACTGTATGTTCTGCTGAACTTCAGTCAGTGCTGAACTTTAGGCCATATGAACAGTGATGCAATATTTGTGGGGACTTGCCACAATCCAAAATAAAATCAGCTCTTGGTGTGATGGACTGACATCACCATTGTATGTTACAACATTTGCTGCAAACTGAGTTTGGTGCCTTTATTTTTACATTTTTGTTGTGAAAAGAAATCTTGTAAGATACCTGTTATTGTTTCAGTCTTACTTCAGGAATGCGAGGTGTACAGACTCCTTCCACTGCACCTCAGTTCATCAATAGATACTTATGAAGATGAATATACTTCCACGACTCCTCTACTTATTTCAGTCGCCACAAATTCAGGTTCCTGAGAAACAATTCAGGCCCTGAGTTCTGAAAAAATGTTATTATTATATAAGTTTTGCAGAGAATGGTCAAAGGCCAAGAGTTGAAGTGTTTGAAACAGATTGAGAGGCTGAAAGTCTCATTGGCGGCTTTTAAAAAGGCCATTATAAAGAGATGGCACTGAACTGAACCAAAAGAATCAGATGGATGGCTGAAAATTGTGTACTGAACATGTGATATGGAAACTTTAACTCAGGATAAGAGTGCAAGTGGAGCAGTGTTGTGGAAAAATGAGAGAAACGTATGATGTTTACAAGTCAAAGACAAGATAAGAGAATGAGCCCCTGAATATGTCACAGGAATAAATAGGTTTTGTGGCGACGAGGCAATCCAAACCTTATCGTGTTCCTGTTTTCTTCCCTTTTATTTTCTTTTGCATCCTTTTGTAATCCTTCTGAATTGGAGAAGCAATAAAAAATAAAGTATTAAAAGAATGAAATGAGATGTGTTGTGCAGAACTCCAGTCAAGACATTTGCAGAGAAGAGAGCCTTAGAGATGAAGGAATATCCAAAGCAAAGATTTTAGTGAATTAACATTTGTGTGTTGCCTTGGACACATTTCAGCCCTGGTGTCGTGTCGTCTGCCATGTATGATTCAAGACGAGCATCACTTTTTAAACACTGCAGCCTCCTGGAAGTTTACCCCACAGACACTTTAACAGACAGAATGTGGTGTGCAAGACGCTTACAGTGATACAACAAAACAAAACCACTGAGGCACACACACACACACACACACACCTGAGGATCAAACAATGAACACAAACTTTGCAGGGATTGCAGATGCCCTCACAACCTCCCGCCCGCCACACCTGACTCTCCTCTCAGTCCTGTTCTTTTTTTTGTTGTTGTCTTTTGGTCTCTCTTTTTTGTTTTTTCTTCAGCCTACTTCTCTTTCAGACTCATAACTTCTTACGGGGAGTGCAGCGGTGTTGCAGAGGTACTAACAGGCTCTTTTTCCAGATTGCTAAGAACTTCAAAGTGTGTTTGACATGTACACTTGGGAGGCCCGCAGTGGGAGCGAGGGTGTCTCACACTGAGACCTGAGGACGGGTTTAAAAGTACCGCATGGATCTACACTATTAACATTCAAAGGAGCTCGCACTTGTTCTGACTTTTACACCGCTCCTTTGAATTAAATATGTGTCATCTCTGTCACTGCAGTTCCAGTAATAAAGCGTAGCTTATACTGCGGCGCCTGACTGACGAGGTGTGTTGAGACAAAGGTCGCATGGCCCACGTATCAATTACAGAACTCTTTCTGGCATTTCATTCAGCATTCGACACAGTGGCGGCACCTTTTTGTCCCGCTGCCATGTTTGCGTCGGCCCTTTTTTTAATTTGAAGTGCCTCCTCTTTTGGGAGAGGCATTGACAGAGGGCGCTTTAATTTTTCCAGACAGCGGCAGTTTTAGGGGGATGCCTTTTCAGTATTTAATTTAACACTTCTTCCACAGGACATGACAAGTCGGCATAGAAAAACCTTTCAATCCTCTCAGTGCGCTTGAGATCTTTTCATTTTATCATGATATGGCAGGGTTTTCCCGGCTTGTCTTTTTATCTTTGCTGCGCCCACACTGACTAGTCACAACTCAGTTTACAGCAATGCTCAAGAGGGATTTAAAATATTAAAGGTGCAGGGAAACAAATTCACTAAACACTGATATATTACTTGAGCAAAAGTAAATTGACTAGAGATTGACTATCTTGAATTTTTCATCTCATAATCAAGCCTGAAGATGAATCGGTATGTTAAGAAAAGGAGAGTTGTGCTATTTATACCACAGAGCGAGAGCAATCAGGCTTGGGGTGGAATTGAGGATATGACAAATCAAACCAGCTCTTGGTTTGTCAAAAAAAAAAAAAAAAAAAAAAAAAAGATCAGTTCAACTGAAATAGGAAATTAAAAGTTTTGTGATTTGCTTCGTAAGTGAAAGTCTGGTGTTCTTTTTTTCAAACTGATATCTTCACCTTGTTGGCTGATTGTCACCACCCACTGGACTGGTTGATTCACCTGCCATTATAGTAGGCATTGTGATTTCCTGGAGGTTGCAGTGGGGTTGTGTCGTGCATCTGGTCTAAGGTATATTCACACAGACCAAAAAATAATGATTTCTTTCTTTTTATTTATTTATTTATGTTTTCATTAAACCTTGTAATTTTTCCCTTACCTGTTCCTATTGATTATGAGCACTCAGCATAATTTCATTTCTAGCCACTTGAAGGCAGCAAAAAAAAGAAGAGGAAAAAAGATAGCACACACAGGATTGACAGCTTATTGCACGTAAGTAGACATGGAGCAATATTAACATTGATTTTAAGTTGTGTTTCTGGCTACTTAAGATGTAACTCATGAACCACTTTGCTGATTCAAACTGATTTGATGTAGTCTGTTCACTGTTTTCTATGCTAAGCTATTGCAGATCCATTTAAATGCATTTCATTACCTACAGCGGCAAGCGAATGCATCACTGTTCAAGCCACAAAGTGCATTTTTCAAGCTGTAATATTCAGTTCAGCACAAAAAGCCTGTGCAAATATCTCAGCAGTCACTTACTGACGACTGTCACATTCTGATTGTTTCTGTGGTTTGCAGTGTCATTTAATAAGCTTTTGTCACAGAATGTACAGTCACATCTGAGCTGATAGTGGCAATGGCAGTCGCCAGTGAGAAGACACTTTGCTAGTAAAGTCCAGTCCTACAGGTAGAAATGCTCCATGAAAATGGAAAAACAAAAGTAGAATGCTAATATAAAAAAAAATCAAAACTAAATTTGTCCCTGAATGTATTTTGTGGATTTGTGGAATCAATCAATCTCGAGTGTGTGTGTGTATGTGTGTGTGTGAAGGTTAAATAGTTTCTTTCTCAACACTTTCAGAATTCACCTTGTAAGCCCTGTAATGCCATCAGAGGGAACTAGTCAATATAAAGCATTTACCATTGCTTTCAGACATGAAGGAAAAAGCATCTGTGTTTACAAATGTAAGAATGTGTGGCCTTTCAGCACATAATGAAACACATGGCCGTTGTGAATGTGTTCTGTGAGCATGTCCCTGGAAGCAGACCCCCTCTGAGCTCTTTTCTGTCTCATCCACTCATCAGTTTTATCAGGTGTCATGTTGAACACCTGACTCTGGAGGACAAACGCCACAGGAAAAATGGTCAATAGACTATTCTGCATGATCCTCTTTTCATCCCCTTAAACACAACAAGGGAAAATCTTTGAGCAAAGCACTTAATAGCGGGATTACTGCAGGTAAATGTCTGAAAGCTGCTGAAATAATGAACTTTTTGTTCTTGAGGTGCTGAAAAACTTTTGTTTTACCATCTGAAAGTGTTTTTGGGAACCACACAGATTGAGATGTCATTGTCAAGAGGTGCCTTCGTTGTGAAGCGAGTGCAGTGGTGTGTGAGGAGGGCCTGCTCAGTCTTTGCTTACCTTCCTGCAGGATGAGATTTGCGTGGAAGCTAATGATGTGTGCATTTCCCCGGGTGTCTCATGCTGTCCTAATAGCATTACAGAGGGGATTGGGCTACCTGATGGCTGCTGATCATAATGTGTTTGGACCAGTGTGTCAACGTGACCACCTCCCACTTAATAAGATCTGAAAATCCAGCAGAAGGAGATGCACATATTTTCTCACTATGGGAGGGTCTGCACAGAACTACTCTACTCTACAGAAACATTTTCATTAAATGTGGTGGTGTAACATAGCATGACATGACATAATGTTAAGGATAAGGCCACAGTGCTGCATTGACCTTCATCATGATGGACAAGGGCTCTGTAGTTTATTCTGAGTCAATCCCACGTACACCTTCCTGCCGCAGCAAATCGTCCCTAATCCGTCTTCACCAAATGTGTATTAATCCAAACCTGAGAATAGACCCTAAGACCTGTGTTTAGACCATTTACCTGCTTGAGTTATTTGTTTGTTAAAAGCTAACAAATAAACCAGCCTTATTAAGAATTTGTACATAAAACTATATATTTTTAAATACTTGAGTGTCACAGACGATGTTGAAAATGATCCTTTGAAATATGTAATTTTGTTGCAAAAGAAGCGAATGGAGCACGTTATTGTGAAAGATTCATATTCAGTAAAGCAATGCTGCAGCTCCAAACTTCTAAAGCAATACTTTGTAACATCTTTAGACACGCTAGTGGGGAGGCTCAAGGGATGGCATTATTGGTTAGTGATGCACCACTTTGGTCCAGTAGGAAATGTCTCAACAACCTCTTTAATGGTTTGCCACGATATTTTACAGATATCCACGGTTGCCAGTATATCTGACTTTTCCTGTAGTGTTGCCATGAGGTTGACAAATATGAAATACTAAGTGGATTGCCACGGACGTTAATAATGTAATGCATGTGCTCCTCTACACTGCACTGTATGAACTTTATCAGTCCCTTAACATTTCATCAAGTGCTGTCATCTGGTCAAAACTCAATCAGTTTGTCAAAAATACATGCAAAACTAAAGACATTGGCATCAACCTCAGTTATACTCAGCCAATATAGTAAAGACAGGAAAAGTTATTTCAGCCTTCCAACATTGTCATTTTAGCATGTCTGCATTCTGAAGGAGAAGAATCAATCTGAGCCACTTCAGGAACTCTTTGGTCAATCTATAAATACAAACAGTGACTCATCTTAAATTTCCAGTTTGAAGTGTGGTGCAAACACACCACAGCAGCCAACCCAAAGGTTCAGATAAGACGCAGAAGGGAATAAAAACAAATCCACTTTAATGTCTCTCCACAGATGAGCTGCCGCTGAAGAGATGCTTTCTCATTCCATAAAATGCTGCATGCTTTTCTTTGTAACTCACCTTGGAAGTGCCTTTTTGTAAACACAGCTACACGGCTGCAGTAATTAGAACAGGCTTTGGGAGGATTCAAGGCACTTCCTCCTCAGATACTTCCATCATGGGCATGCCCATTAGAGGTAATTGGATTATTTCTACTCTGTTTATCTCTTAATTCCCCACATCTGTAGTTAGGGGGAAGTAGATTGGATGACGGGGAAAGCACAGGATCTCACCAAGGGTTTATGGGAGTATTCTCACAGCGGGATCTCATCCCTGCACGTCAGTCTCCAGGGAACAGCGCTGAACACGTGAAACCAGAGCCAGAGGAGGAAAGACAAGGGCTTATCCATTCTCTGCTGTACACCGCCAAGCAGGCACAGTGGCACGCTTTAATGGAACTATTTGATCCCTCTGACATAACATGAACGCTACCAGGCATCATGACGCTCCGATCTAACCAGAGATTCTAATTTTTGTGTCTCAGAAATGAGGCAGTAGATCAATAAAATCTATATTGTGGTAAAACACAATCCAAAGCCACTGATTTTTTTTCTCAGCGTTACATTGATCCAAAAGGCCAAAAATGCTTTTTTTTCCCCAGGCTTTTTTTTTTATCTTATATGTTGCCTTTCCATTGGTATTTACATTAGTGCCATGCTTGATCTGATAAAGAGCAGGTTTTCTTCTTCTTCTTTACTGTGAGCTGGATCTTTGTATACCTGCATATTTCAGCTTCAGGCCCACAAGTGTGAAAAGCAATCCCCTCGAACTGTGTAATGTCGTCACGCTGCTTGACTTCCTTTTTTAGCAGAGAAAGACTATGAAGCAAGACCTTGGCTTGCAAATAAATCGAGTGCCTGAAAAATAAATTTACACCCTCTGCAGGCTTGATGTTCACCTCTCTCCTGCTCTTCACTTTTTCACTATTTGACTTCAACGCTGTTTATACATTCTTTGTCCCTCATTAGTCGAAATTTCCTCCAGTGCCTCAATGCTGCTGATTAATTATGCATTTAGACACAACTGCAAAAGCTGCCTCTACATCACAATAATGAATTAATGATCCGCATTTGCAAGATTGTCATGTGCGACCTACATTTTTCCTGCGATTGTTCCTTTCCATTTGAGGCTTGAAAGAATAATTATGCTCTAAAGTCCGTTGTTACATTAAAATCGATCCTCGGAGTGATGAGAGACGGCGGCAGAAGCAGCATCGCTTGGAGGGAACACTGCACTCAGGGCTTGTTGATGAAAATCCTCACACAGCTTACACGCGACAGGCCTTTACCACAGCCGTGACACAAACAGTAGTCACTCTAACCCCCTTTCTCTGCCTCCGCATTCCTTACATTCATTACTTGGCTTGATGTCATTGTCACTTATAATAAAGATCCAGATCTGTGCACATCACAGGCTGCCCCGGTGACCTTTTCTCAAAGTGTGCCGAGTGTGACAAATTCAATGCTGCATTATTTCTGCATGCAGCGCTGATCTGCCCATTTGTGATACTGAAATTAAAGGAGAGAGCAAGGTTATACACATTGTCAAGAGCCGGAAAAAAGCGCGGCAGAGGTTTCTTACATCAGCTACATCTCTTGCTTTCAACCTTGGCAGACCTTGAAGTGCTATCCCTGCCTGACTGGCAGCAAGAAAATAGTCTTTGGTTTGGAATGACAGTCTCAAAGAGACGTGAAAGTGGGAGGTATGTCTCCGAGCTTCGCTTTGCATGCTGAGGTAAGGCCTTGTGAGTCACCATGGAAGCGCAGGACGTAGTTGTTCATTCAAGGGTGAACAGAAAATCAGTTTTTATGCAGTTTCCTGTTTACAAACATGCAAACAAAAGTGATTTCTTCAACAATGCGACAGTATAAACTCCCGCTCAGGGCCGTGTGCTGCACCTCGCAGAGAGAACTCAATCCAACGCTGTAATGTCATTCCCACTTATTATAAATAGCATCTTCATCGGTTCACCAGTCAACTGATTTTATGAATTACATTCCCACGAGTAATAAAGTTATTTGCATTGCCCTGGTTTACACAGCAGTGAAGAGGGATGTCACCCCCCTCCCACCCTCTCTCACTGTTGCAGCATTGAACTGCCTCACTGCTTCCCATCAGTCCCGGCTCCATCCACAGGCGCCGCAGCTGTCCCCGTCCCCACTTCCACTCCTTTAAAGCGCTAATTCAACACCCACAGTTGACGTTTGGCTACTGCGGCCCGTCTCCTAACCCGTCCCTCTACCCACCCGACCCCATGAAATCTCATTAGCTATCAAAACGCTCGATAAACAATGTGAAACTTAATCCCGTCCGATCCTGTGTGTGGCGTCGGCTGTTTCTTTATTTGCTCCTGAAATAGGTTTCACAGATGGAGAGCGCCAAGGTGCATCACCGGCCATCTTTGAGTTTTAACTCCGGCGTGATTCAGTGTCGGCGCTGGAATAAATGTATGACTGCAGGCTCAGGTGAGCGAGACAACGAGACCTGTCAGCGTTTCCAATTTGATGCATCGTGTTTGCGGGTGTGAATGAAATATATAATTCACAGGACGTATTAAGATGGGCAGCGTGCTCGCATTGGTTTTCTCTCTCTGTTATAAATGAGATTCACAGTCCATTCTTTTTTCTGTGCATGTGTGTGTGGATATATATTTATCCACTTTTTAGAGCATATATCTACAATTAGAAATCATGATGAAGAAAGGAAACCCAGCTGTCAGAGTGAAACCACTCTGCTTCATGTTTATTAATTATGGGCGATATATCCTCGAGCTTGGAGGGGGAAAAAAATACAATTTGCTGCACCACAGGACAAGAAATTCATCCTTGGGTGCTGTGGGTTCACTCTTGTTTGTGGATTCAACGTGTGTCTTTCATTTTTACAGAGAGAAAACCGGGAGGGAGGAGGATCTGAGATTCAATTTACGGACAAGATGGAAAGCCAACACAGATGTCAGGAGTGAAAAATAGTTGCAAATGACAAGTGAAAGAAGTTTGCAGTGTCGGGCTGTGATGGCTCTGGCAGATGGGTTTCTGTCCTTGCCTCTGTGTTACAGCTGACATGCGAGGCCCCGGCTGGCGAAATCCTGCATCTCAAGATTGTTTACTGTTAGATTTATTTTTTTTTGCTTGAAAATCTTACAGCACAACAGGTTGGAGGGACAAGAGGAATAATTGATGTGTAACATGTGCATAATTTATTTCCCAGCCATCATGATCAAAGCAGTCAATGCCACGTTGTTTCCCACCGCGCTGTTAGGCGGCGAACATCCTACCTGTAAGGTGCACGTTCTCTGACTGGCACACCAACAGTGACTGTAATCCATGTCTAGAATCACCGCCTGGATTTCACTGATATTCAAGGATACTGCATAATCAGTGCTTGTTCAACAGGAAATGAATAGCAAAGCTTTTTCATTTTGAGAGGAACCAAATAGGCCTTGAACGATTTCCATAAATGAAACAAACATTCTTAGGCAGTCAGCCCCCCTTCCTCTCCCCCACCCCCTCTGAAAATTTTATATTCTACCCTGTCAAGGTTTGTTTATTTTTAATCTCCTTTGTTATCCATCATTTTAAAACCCCCTCTATCTGCGTGGAGGTGGGACATGTTTACCAGATTTAGATTTCACTCGCTCACCTGAGAATACAGTGGAGTGGCAGGAAGCATCAGCCGGCAGCTGCAAGTAATACATAAAGATGAAGTAAAGAGAATGCCCTTTGAAGACAAAACCAATTACCTGAGCAATTTTCCAGTCAGACAATGGACACAGGTCATTTCATATAATTTCATGCAGATTCCCTGGGAAATATACCTTATATTATAGTATGTAGCCACTTTGGGTTGTGCTACTCACCAAACACAGAGGCTAGAGGAGAGACAAAGATGGAGAGAGCATGCACAGACATAACGCAGGCCAATTTTTAATGGATTCTCTCGCATCAGTGAATACAGCACATGGTGGCAGAGCCGCCATTCATGATTTTTTTTTTTCTGCGCTGACTACAGTTAAAATGTGTGCTTGCTTGTCTGTTTACAACTGGCAGCTGTGTTATTATTCAGGTATTTAGGATTATGATACATTTCTATTGGATCCCTGCTTGTGTTTTACATGTGTGGAAAAGTGGCTGTAAATAATACAAGTGGCTGTAGGAGCTGTTACTGCACAGTGAACTATGATGAATTTATCACCTCTGCACCCGAGCCCCCTCCCCTCTATATGTCCTTCCCCTCCCACACTGGATTCTTTCCTCTTTTGTTGGTGAAACTTAGTGAAAAAAATAATCTAAAGTGGTTTTATGTATGTATGTCTTATTATTGTCATAACTCCCTATAAATGTTATTAAGGACTGATGAGTCCACAGATTTAAATGTCATATCAAGATTTTCCCAGTTGATGTTTACTTTGATTTTTTTTTTGTTTTTTTCCCAGTAATTTGTGTGTGTAATGTGTGTGTGTCTATTTGCATTTCTTTGTATTGTTTAGAGATGAGGTAGGTGCACACCACTGGTTTAGTTAACTTGCCACATGCATTTGCATGCATATTTACGCACCCAGCAGAAAGAGCAACTTTAGCACTAACGTGTTAATTCCACATGATCTAATTTCTTCACCGTAGGCTAAAAAATCTCCATAAAGCCGAGAGGAACCGCAGTGATAATTCTCTGTTGATTTGTCACTACAAGCGACTCCTATCAAATTGCACATAATCATTTAATCCATTCTTAACATGAAAATATTGGGTTAGTAGAGCTTTTCATCCATGTTTCCACACACACAGTACATGTTGCTGTGTTTCCAGACATGCACACACACACACACACACACACACTGATTGTATTCACAACATTTCCGTATCTGGGACTGCCATACAATTCATTCCTTACACACATACTGGTGTGAATTCCATTGCATTGATACTAAAACCTTTGTTATTGGGCTTTGCCCTTCACTGTCTTAAGTGATCGAGTCACTATGTAGATGGCCCCATTCTGGCAAGGCAAGTCAGAGGATCATTAATCATCTATCAGAAGGGACTTGGCTGGTATATAAGGTATAAAAGCCCAGCCAAAGCCAATGTTGTCCTGCTTGACTAAAGGGTGAAACAAAGCCTTTCATTTCATCAGAGCATACAATTTTCATACAGTAAGAGTGTGTAAGATCCTCTGTGGGGCTGAGGGTGCTTGTATTTTTCCACTCGAATGTGATAAGTATCCTGAAGCTCTGTGACGTTCATATGCTGTGACATGCTGTGCAGCTGTTACATTTTTTTTTTATCTCACATGAACACGACAAATGCTTTCTCTGAAAAAAGGCTAAACACAAAAAGAAAAAAATATTTGGTACTTACCTCTGCAGGAGCCAATATTTAATTAAACACTTCACAGTCTGGCGGATCTCACAGTTTGCTGTTTGAGATGTTACCATAAGGACTATCATTTGCAACAAAGATGACTCAATATTTCATTCAGCTATTATTGAGCTTTGTCAAAAACAAAACACATTTCTATTAGGTTGAATATTTGTACAGATTGGGGCCTTATAACTTGTTTCAGAGTCAATGCGCCATCTGCTGTAATGCTGGTGGGATGTGTGGTTGGTTTCTTTTTTCACATTTGATTGCTGTAGAATCAGGAAAAAAAAGCTGTCTGCAGGGAGAGAAGTCCGCCCTCCAGGAGAAAATAAGTTCATGTCATGTCGGGATGAGCTCAATGAAAAATGAAGATCCAGTAGTAAAATGAAAAGTCACCCTTAAACCTTTATCTGATAAATAATGTGGCTGATACGTGGCTGTTAATTCGAAGAGCACGGTTATAAATAATAGGTGGCAGCCAGGCAGGAGCGCTTTAAGTGTCCCTTGAGCCTGGAATTAAACTTGCTCTCTTAATAACCTGATGATTAACACATTCATAAGGCCTGACTGCAGACTCCTTGCAGCTACATGGCACATTCATAAATACTGATTTATGACTCGTGCCAGCCTCATCACAAATGAAGTGATCATTTGTGACGGACCATGGAACAATGTGTCAAAACTGTTTGGCTAAATGAAAGAGTAAAGGTCTTCCTGTCACTTAACATTTCCAGCAGAAAAACACAGCTCGAATTTTAGATTGTTTTTTAGATGAGCGGTTCTGCATCACCTGCTGCTCTTCTCATCCTCCTCCCTGGTTTTTGTAGCAGCAGTGAGGCAGCTCTTGGATCAGTGTATGTGTGCATGTGTGTTCTTTGGTCGAAACAGAAAAATTAAGATTTCCCTTCAGTCTCCCTTAATGTGTCCTGACAGTGAATTGAAGTAACATTGTGTGTCTGTGTTGTTCAGGAGAGGTGTTTTCAATTTGTATTTGCCATTGCTAATTTATCGTTAAAGAAAAGAAAAACAATCTGGGTGTTTTAATTTTACTGCCCTCCAATTGTAGGGTGTACTGTACCAACAGAATCAGACATTTTGATTCCTGCAGTGAATGGCACACATTCAGTTTTTGTCAGTGTGACCTCGGTCTGACTCATGGGATCTGCCATTCTAAACAGAGCGAGTCAAAAGTAGCCCTTGAAAAACCTGAATTAATTCAGTTTCTATAGAGGCACTGATGTAACGGCCACAGCTCTCCTGGCTCTGACCTTGCATCAAGTGTCTCTCTGTAAAGAAGAGGCCACCTCTGCTGCACGGTTATTAAAATCTTGGCTCTTGGCCCTTTTACCTTTTCTGCCCCCATAGCCTCCCTGCAGTATGACCATTAATGTACAGATGACACAATATGTGCAGAGGCATTTGTCAGAGCTTGTTGCCTCACGCATGCTGGGCCTTGGTGAGCTCAGTGTCTTTGCTATTGTTCGTTTCTACATGTGAGTCACCTCAGGATTTGCAGGAGTGGCACTGCATGCCGTCTACATTGAAAAAATGAAACGTGATGTGAATGCCCTGACACTGCATCGCCTTTTTGTATCCTGTTGCCTTGGTGCACCCATTAGAAATGTGGCTGTCCATGACAGACTGTAACCTTATTCTTCCCCTAGGTGAGCAGTGTTTGTTTATGGTAATTTGATGACATAATATTCAACCCTGTGTCCTAGAAACTACATTCTTGTGCAGCTAATGTGCAACAGCAAAAACATTAAGAGAGAAATGTAACACGTCGTCCACTAATGTTATATATCAGAGTAGTAATATCAGAGACAAAGGTGTCAACCATCATCCTGCAGCCTCAGCGTGAGACAAGAACAGAGCCTTTTGTTCCTCAAAAACTCTCAAACTGAACTGAATCCAGGCAGCTGGTCTGATTTTCATAAAACAGGAAGTGACAAAACAAGCCCCTTTACATGTCAAGGCTATCTTTACATGTATGTGGCCCCGTCCTGTGGAGGGGCCGTCCTCCAGCACAGCGCCTCTCTGAGCTCTGCTGTCTTTGTGGTAACATGCTCACACTGACACTGCTGAAACTGTGACATTTATCAGATTAGTTTACAGCGTTAGGATGCTAATATTTGCTCTTCTGCACTAAATTCAAAAGAAAGCTGCAGCAGATGGCAGCGTGGCAAGTTTTTCAGGTATGTGGCGATAAACAACAGCGCTGGAGAAATGTCAATAAACGTAATAAAACAGTGTCACCAAGCTGCAGGGAACACTAATGTCTGTAACACATTTCCTCACAGTCCATTCAAGTAGTTCTTCAGATGTTTCACTTAAAACTACAAATGCAAACCTCATGACCGGGAAGGTCAAGGGATCATGAAAGTCTTGGGAATCATGAACAACTGTCAA
>JBAJHX010000040.1:3777926-3795486 GCA_037176925.1 Amniataba percoides | reverse complement strand
TATCGGTATCGGCGATACTGATTTAAAAAATCGGTGATCGGTGATCGGCTCCAAAAACCCTGATCGGAGCACCTCTAATGACAACAAAATGTTCAAAAAGTAACACTGAGCAGTGCAGCACCATGATACAAAATTACACAATGAAATATATATATGCTGACATGAAAAAAAAGTTAATTACAGACTTAATAGAAACAATGGCTACCTGAAGTGACATCCAGCTGAGTTTCATGGCATTATTTTGGTTTTCCCAGGTCAATGTGTTCGGGTTTGGAGCAGACAGTAATGGAAACTGGAACCATTACTTTGAGATCCTCAAAAACAAGAATCTGAAAACTGGACCTCACCCTGGAAATCAAGAACATGAAATTATTCAGAAATTACATGAGCAAGAGAAAATCCATGTTTTCAAAGGCCGGTAAAATCGTGTTTCTCTTTATCTTTTTGGGTCTCTATCTTTCATTTGCATTGCCAGCAGTACCAGCAAACACATCGGCAATGTGCTGCATCGCTGTAAAGATGTCTGTTGAGATGCAAGTTTCTCAGCGTGCTGATCCACTCATCTGTCTCCTGTGCACCTTTTTTAACAAACACATTCTTTGCAAGAAAACGCAAGGACTGTGATAACATTTACACTGGTGATCTTAAATGTTCCACACAGCCTTGATGAAACATTAAAAGGGACATTTTGAAGGAAGTGCCAAGCATCTTAAGAACTGCTGGGGCCTGAAGGATTTTAAAATGTATTTGGGTGTCAAGGTCTGAATTTCCCTGTTTATTCATTTATTAACATTGTACATTTACTTACTGTCAGTACACAATTAAAGACAAGGTGATAAGGTGAAACTGTCACATTCCTCATACTTCTTTTTTTATCTGTTTTATCTTTCTCAGGATAGACAAATACATTTCGATATGGATTATTGAAAGGGGACGTGAGATGGGAGCTGATGTGCTGAAAACAATGACAGATAGTGAGACTGTGGAACTGGCTTGTCCAGGTGACCGAGGGAAGAATAAAGCACAGATTGTCCTTTGCTAGAAAAGATGCTAGTAAACTACTAAAGACCCATAAAAAAGAACAAACAGAGGAATAAGCCACAGGTCACAAACTATACTGAAATCAAAGATTAACTAGGCTGGTGCTCTATTGCTAGCAGAACAAAGGCATTCCCAAGGAGCAGCATTTCTGTGCTGGTGTTTGTGATCTCAACATGAACCAGCAGAAGAACACTGATTTGTTTTAGCTGTCTTTTCATATATTGGGTTGGCACTTGATTTTTCCCTTTATGAAGTTTACAGAAATTCATAGCATCTGTGGCAGAGACAACACTATATCTGTTATACTGGTTAATAGTTTTTATTACTTTTTTAAGCATAGGTGATGACATTCATGAGAAATGTTGTGCACCTGTGACCTGTCAATGCTTGCCAATACAAATATTTAAATGTCCTCCAAAAATAAAAAAATCCAGTTATCAGAATAGTGTTGGTACATACCCTGCATTTTGCATCACTGGAAATAAAATACTGTCACCAGACAAAGCTCCTCTCAAAAAGAAAACGGTCTGTTCTTGTGAAACAATATTTTCAATAGTTATGACAATCTCTTCAACCTTAAAATACAACAGGGATATGTTAAGCTCAGCAAATAGGGGGCGGCAGTAGCTCAGTCCGTGGGGACTTGGCTTGGGGACTAGAGGGTCGCCGGTTCAAGTCCCCACCATGGACCAGTCTACATGGAGGTGGACTGGTAGCTGGAGAGGTGCCAGTTCACCTCCCGAGCACTGCCGAGGTGCCCCTGAGCAAGGCACCGAACCCCCAACCTGCTCGGGGCGCTCTGGAAGGGCAGCCCCCTCACTCTGGCATCTCTCCGCCAGTTGCATGTGCATGTGCATGTGTGTGCCTCCTATGTATATGTATATGTGTGTGAAAATATATGAGTATATTTATACTTATATATGAGTATATATGAGTGAAAATTGTTAATTTCCCCAAGGATTCTTCTTCTTCTTCTTCAGGTGTGTTCATGCATTTAAACATTCCTTCCACATCCACCTGCACGTACACAGTGCTTAAGAAGTTTGAACAGGATCATCAAGTAATGTTTGTGGACAATTGTTTCATTGTCTTTTTTTGTTCATTTATGTGTACACACGGATCAGTTCATTTGGAGTAACTCAAACAATGGACAAGATTCGGGCCAAAGTAATTTCTCTGAATTTCAGACTCAACTCAACTGTGTTGATTTATGCATGCCATAAAGTAAATGACACATTTATGAATACAAGCAAATATTTGAATAAAGTTCTGTGTTGATATGGATACTAGACATCTGCTGACATTTTACAGCAGCCACCTCATTATGTTTACTTCAGTGGCATAACAGCTCCTGAATATCTCTGGACCAACACCAGGCTGCTGTTCTCGTTTTATGGTATGTTTGTTAGTTAAGTCTTTAATGTCCTTGCTCGGGTAGATGCAACTCTTCCAAGTTAATAGAGGATGTTTTATTTATATATGTTATCACTGGTTATGTAGGTAAGAATGTTGATGAATGGAAAGGAAAAAAGACAGACTTTCTAAATTACAGTAAAGCATTATTCAAAGCAGCTACTTTTCCCTCATTTTTCAAATGGTAATTTCCAGGAAAGGTCAAGTATACATTTATCTTTAGGTTGAAATTATATAAATTCAACCTGCAAGTTGCTCTTTAAAATCACACTTGAGGTCAGGATATCTCCGCCTCTACAGCAGCAGTTTAAATCTAGCTCGACTGTGTTTGACAGCTGACAGACCAACAGGCTGGCCATACCACGACAATGGCAGTAAGATCTCCAGCAAAACAAATGATGACACATTTAATTCCCATAAAAATGCCTTCAGACTTAATTTAGATAAACAACATAAAGTTATCTGAAAACAACAAAACAAGATAAAAAAAAAAACCTTATCCTTCCATCTAGTGAGAAAAGATTCACCTGATGCCCTAAAAATCCCAAAAATGAAAATCAAAGAACTTGAACTTAAATTGAAAAAACTATAAAACCCTTGGTTTGGCACATGACCACTATCACTCTGCTTCAATGACAACAAATCCTAGGCGGACAGATAACGCAGTGAGAGAGTATAACGATTATACGGGCTTCCTGGCAGTTTCGGCCAACTTTGTCGCCTGTGGCACTGCAAAAGGGAGGATCTGTCCGCATATGTTTGATCAACCAGCTCTTTTGTAACAGGATGTTGTTTCTTTATATTGGCAACCATGACTCTGTGATGTGAAAGATTACAACTGTTAATCCATCTAAGTTTATACATTCACTGCAGCTGAAAGCTGAGAGGCATGCTAAGCTGTAAGCTTACAGCTGTTAGGCTATTTGAGGAATGAATGTGTTTTGAGTGTCAAAGTCACTTTATCCTGCAACAAGTAATGTAGCTTTTATTTTAATCCCAATAAATACACACATCATGCTTATATACACAGTGCAATGATCCCTCAACTATTTGTAGTTTTATCTACTTGTCTTGATGATGACAATTAAAAAAGGGAACACTATTCTATACATTTTTGTTATAGCATGCCTTGGCTGACTCACCAGACAATTTTATCAGTACGGCGATCACTGAACAGAAGAACAAGTCTGACATCTAGTGGTAAATGTATAGTATGTGCAGCAGTTAGACTGCACGTTAAAAACAATCTTCACCTTGTTGCAAATATCTCAGGCAGCCGTATCCAAGTGATTATGAGACAAAAAGTGAAAAACGCATAAATATATCTATAAACAAAGACAGACTGAGTCCAAAATGCTTATGTCTACTTTATTTCACTCATTATTACCTAACCAACTTATTCCCAGACGTGAAAGAATGTGTGGACTTCATCAAATCTCTTGTGGTGTTGCTAAATCGTAACAGTGAGGAGTTGGTGCATGCAGTAATTTATGTAAAACATTTTATAAATTGATTCAACTTTCATTTGTTCATTGGTACTCCAAAACTCTGAAAGGTCATCAAGAAAATGGGATATGATTTTCTATGTCAGTTTTATTCATTTCAGTATTTTTCATATTTGATATTATATGGGCGCTAAACATAAGATCTTAAATCTGCTTTTAAAATGCCTTCTAAATTTCTTCAAACTAAACACACAACCCTGCCCCTGATCACATCATAGTCAACAGCTGGTGGTGCACTCGAGTAATACACACACAAATGATGGTGACAAAGAAACTCACTAACCAACCTACTCTTGCTGATTGATGGCTGAATCCAGAAATTAAGACTGCTCTTTTAGGCATGGCAGGGGCCCTATTTATAGAACTTGATTTAAGAGGTCAACATGAAAGCAGGAAGAGGAAATCTGTAGTTGAACTGTAGCCCATCCACTGAATCGAACCTCTTTTATCTTTTCTTCCTGTGCTGTTTCCTACTTGTAGCATTTTATGATGTATTATTTTCTCATTATCCTCTACATACTTTATTTTAGAGGGCTTTATGTCCAGACATGTGTTAAATGGACTGTACTGTATGTACCTTCAAAGCAAAGAAAATATATCACACCAGTGATCTTTAAACTGTTTTGCATAGTTTTCCTGCAAATAATAACATTTCGCACCATTACACAAGAGACAAACTGTGTATCACCTGTACTTTGTTTTCCCTGACGAGAAACACAGTAATAAGACCATACTCGTCATATTTAAATGATTTTTCCCACCATAAATTAACAGTTTATTACGGCTGCAGCTAATTATTTTCACAATTCATTAAACTATTTATATTCTTTAATGTCATTAATTTGTCATTTATTATTTGACATGTCAAACAAAAATATATCAGTGAGGTCTCAAAGTTCACATGACATCTTGAAAATGATACATTTTCTAGAAATAGTAGAAAACAAACAAAATGTTTCATGTTACAGGTTTGAAATACAGAAAGGTACAGACTGCTCAGGTATTTTTCTTAATCGTAGTAATTTGGTCATTTTATTTCATTTGATTTAATGACCTTGATGCAGGTGCCCTTTGCCAAGCTCACTTAAGTTTCAAAGCGTCACTTCCAGTCGGTTCAGGTAAACAACCTTCTCTCAGCCTCTGCTGTGACCGATTACAGCTGAGTGTAGGATGTTTACATGAACCGAGTCTGGACAGCTGATGTTGAGGATGTAGGCCACCAAACCACAAGGTTATGCTTCAAGTGTGGCCTGCGGGGCGTAACTGGTACAGTTCAGTGATACAACCTACCCACACTATTAAGTCTGGATGATAAACAATCAGGTCAGATAAATGAACACAGAACTGTTCCCCACTCTTCACCTTTCTGCGGCGCATGAGGCGGTCGGCAGCAGCAAACATCAGACTGAAAGCTCTGCGGATAGACAGCTTCCAGTCGGGGATGTTTACAGTCCCAAACCACCACAGGAACAGGACTTTCTCAATATTTTCCTGACTTGGGATCGACCTGTCAAACGTGCTGCAGATTGTGTGTGCTTTCTACCTGCAGGTGTAACTTGGTAAGTGCAGGACTCGGTGTGGAAAATGGCCATCTGACCGGGACAGCAGACCGCTGTATCTGATGCCTGTCGTGAATACCCGTTCCAGTGTCATAGGGATTATTGTCTGCAGGCTTGTATTTTCCCTGAAAAGAAAAAGAAAAACTGCAGAAGAAGTCAAGTTAGCCTGACCTCATTTCCATTTTATGACTCTGACTGAACAATCACACTGATGATGAGGAACACTTTCAATGACAGCGCGCAGACATTCAACTGCAGGCTCGCTCATTCATATCAATCAGCAACTGTTGTTTGTTCCTGTGAATTATGAGAACTCTATCCATCTGACTGCACTGTTTTGGCAAAGATCACCAAGCTAGCTCGCCGTGCCACATGAAGCCGCAGCATCCAGTGACATTAGCAGTGACAGCGATCTGCACAGGCATCAGGCAGTGTGTGCGGTCTAACGGTGCCGTATTGTCAGTGAAGTTACACAGCTGGGACACATCCACTGCTGCAAGGCCAGCCACTGTTTCCTCTCCTGTCCGCCTGCAACACTGGAAAAAGCTAACGTAAATAGCAAGTTAGCCTCCGCCGACCGGCTTCGGCGATCCTAAGTGAGTCGCTGTCGCCGGCGGACCTCTCAAACTAACTTTGTCTCGGCCTCCCCGGAGCAAACACTGCAAATGTGCTAGCTGTTAGCACTAGCCGCTGTTAGCCGACGATCTGGGCTAGCTGGCTGACACGGCTAGCTCGCGTTAGCTTGTGTGTGACCCTAACCTTCTGCCGTCTGACGTCTCCTCGCCGGCCGGATAAAACACGACAGTTCGGACGGAGAGGCCGACTCCCGCCGCGAAGAAACGGGGGACGGAGGGGGGGGCGAGGTTTGGGTCGGTTCGCCGTCCCCGTTTCTGAGCAGCCTGCTAAGTTTTCCTTCCGTTTTCATTCACTTGTCTTTATTTTGACCTTTGGTTACTCGACACCAACATTGACGTCATTGTCATGGCAACGGAGCCCCGCCCCCCGCGAGCCCCGGACAGACAGTGGTTTTCTTTCCATTTTCCACCTGAGGTCTGAGCCACATCCGACAGCTGAGGACGTGATCACACTGCTGCAGGCGGACAGCTCACTGGTAACTGGAGGAAGAAATCCTGAAATCCTTTACAAAGCTGTAAGGAAAAGTGAAAATGCATCAAATGAAAAAAAAAAGGTTTCATGTTTTGCAAGTTATGCTCCAAATGTGTGATGCTGCACATGCTGTGTATGTCTGCGTTTATTTGATTTAAAGTGAATATGTTTTGAGCATTTTTATAAAGAGATCAATATTTTAACTTCCCATTGCTGCTCCATGTATGTGTTACATATTATTATTTATTATGATTATTGTTATGATGTGTTAATTTATAATGTTAATGTAGCCATCTGACATGGAGGTAATTTGATTTTATAAACTGTGTTTGTTTAATTAAATGTTTAATTTATTATTCTGACATTCTGTAATTTTTGTCTGTTTGGTTCTTTTATATCATTATTTATATAGCTGTGAATGATGCTTGTTTGGGGATACCTGACATTTTTGTTGCTGTAGACATCAACAATAAGCTCTCTTGAATGATCAATAGGATGATCAAATATTTATAAGATAAGTGGAGTAGAAGAAACAGAAAATGTTAAATCAACATACCAAAGTGAAGCACAGTTCTCTTAAAAGTGTATTTAAGTGCAGTATATGAGAAACTCCCACTCTAGAAAAATACTATTATTAAACAGAGCAAATTTAATTATTTATAGAGTAAATGTTTAAGGAATAAGTGAGCAACAAGTTTGTTAAATAACATACTGGCCTTGATAAAATTGGACTGATCAAATTAAAATGAGTTTAAAGCCTCATCCATTATGAGTGCCCACAGAGTGATTCATTTAATCAGCAGCAGGTCTTTCCTTTCAGTGTCTCATTATCGGTTACTAAATAAATGTACCTAAACGTGTGGTGATGTA
Organism: Amniataba percoides; assembly: GCA_037176925.1. Taxonomy (NCBI): domain Eukaryota; kingdom Metazoa; phylum Chordata; class Actinopteri; order Centrarchiformes; family Terapontidae; genus Amniataba; species Amniataba percoides. The sequence goes on along the minus strand of JBAJHX010000040.1, from coordinate 3,787,991 downwards.
AGACACTGTTTCAGAGGCACACATAGAGTGCATCAGATGCAGACAGGTATTTACGCTCTGTAGTCACATGTGGTATATATTCCAAAAAATAGGATATCATACTATGTTATAACATAGTTTGCCTTTTAAGATGTTTGCTTATCTTAATACAAGTATCAGCTCTTAGATTGTGAACTTGTACCTCAATGTAGCAACATTTTTAAAAAAAATCATCTTATCTTTATTGTATGGCTTGTGTAAATCACTATGTTTCATATGTATGGTAGTTTAGTTAATATTCTGTGTTGAATATCTCTCCTGGGCTCACCAAGAAAAGTTAAATGAACTCTAAAAAGAAAATCTATAAATGCAGATTTTCATAATAAATTGCATAAGATATTTCATAAGAGGAATATAAAAAAAAGAACTACTCGTGGTTTCAGGAGCTTAAATATTTGCTAATTGAATCCCTTTGGCTTTTTTTGACTGTCACATTAGCTTAGTGATTTGAAGACATCACTTTGGGCCTTTATTCTTAATTCAGATCTCATCATAATGTGAGACAGGAAATAGCTCAAGTATAGTCACAGTTAGTTTGAAGGCATACAGTGGTGCACGGCTGCTCTGCCTTTGCTTCCAGTACTTGCTTAACAGAGATTGAACCAGAGCTTGAGGGAAATGTTCAGTCTGAAACAGTTATGTGGTCTGTCAATAACCAGCTGCCAATCACTCAGAATTAACATCACTCTCACGAGTCACCTGGGCGAAATATGCGAGATACCTTTGAGGATCCACCTGCTGATGTGCGTCTGCTTGTGGCCGTCTCCTTCATGTTGCAGTTTATGGATTTTCTTAATCTCACCCTTGTGTTCAATGATGACCAGCATGTTGACATGTTTGATAAGTACTGCTTTCATTTGCCTAATTAATGCCTTCAACTACTCATGTTTAATACATCAGAACATCAGTGATCAGTTTGGGCAGTTGGACTCTCTTCTTTTCGTCTGTCATTGTGAGCTCATGCTGCACAGCAGGAGGCAATAATCTGAGCTTTTCAGTGTGAGAGTTCATGGAGCATTGTTTGGCTCAAGGACATATTGATTAAGAGTTGAGACTGAGGGCAGGGGAGAAATCTAACCCTCTGACATTACCAAAAAAAATAAGGAAACCAATCTTTATATGGACTATGCTGTTTTTTAAACTGCCTTGCACACTATCCTCCACATGAGGTCAGACTGGATCCATCTACTCACCACCTCTTCATTATTCAGTGGAACTAAGTTAACCGTGAACTCTTGTGATGGATTACGAGACATTTATTCACTATTTAATATTCAGCGCACATGAATATACTGCCCGATCACTTTAATTTTTGGTCCAAAATGTAAAGCAAGATCAGCAAATGCAAATGTCTAAAATTCTCCCTGAATGTGTAATAATAACAATATTCATTAGGTTTGAGAAAAGTGGTGCAGCTCGCAGTATGTAACGCCGCTGAAGATTCCTTAATAATTCATATAACATATCTCAGTTATTTCTTATGAAAAGACGGGGTGAAGAAAATCCATCTATAACCTAACCAGGAAAATTGATTCCCTTGTCATTCTGTGTGGTCTGAAATTGCCCAGAGCTATTATGAGAGAGACTGATTTCTCTGTGCAGTGGAGTGGAACATTTTCTCCTTGTAGAGCTTTTTGCGAGATGTGAACAGATTCATAAGCAACAGCACTGCTAAAGAGGTGTGTTGTCGTGTGCTCTCAGCCAGATATCCTAAACATGTTAAACCCGGTGGAGTAATTTAACCCCACGTTGTCTTGGATAAAAGGTGCAGTTCGTGTGTGTATATGGTCTGTGCTTTTATTTTTCTGTCATATGCATTCTGTAAGATTTACTGATTAACATTTTGTAAAAATGAACTAGTGAAATAAATAATGTTTTTTATATTACTTTGTTATCTACTGAGGCAATAGCAAAAGTATCCAGAAAACGTGTGTATTCTTTTTTAAATAAATCACAGCAAAATGGGCTGTTTTCACTTGAAGGTCTAATTAAAGACATGCATAGTGAAGTGAATGCAGTGTTGATTGACTTATTCGGGGGATATTATACTTTCAGAATGTTTTTCATCAAAGTAAGTGAAACTGAAAAACAAACGCTCAAGAAAAAAATCATTAACGTAACAGTCAACATTATATGAAATGAAGAAAAATGTGTATATTAACAAAATAAAACATTTCATTTGTTCTCAACTGCATTTTGTCGAGATGAAATTGCAAAACATGACAATCTGTAATGTCTAATTTATGTGAAAAAAACTTAACAAATCATGGATTTCACTCACAGCTGTGGAGTGATTTTCAGCAACAAATGTTCCTATATGGTTTAAAAAGTCAGTGTGTTTGTGAAGTGATGTACAGCATGTACAACAATCAATACCAGCTCTCAGTCATTTCAGAGTTGCAGTGAAATGTGTGTCTGGACAGTTTTACTGGATCTCACTGAAGCTATCTGCAGTCAAAACTGTATGTTTGGATGTTTGTGTGCTTGACTGACAGGTCTCTAAAGTTCAACACAGGTTCTTACTTAAATGCTCCACCTCAGTTCACCATACTGAAACAAACTGCCATTCAAGGATGGCTCCAATTTTAAATGAGCATGTTCATTTTTTTGTTTTCAAGTATTTTTATCTTAGTAGAGACTCACAAGGTCTAGTGGGGAGTGTGGAGGTTGTTGCTCCACAAATGCTCCACCTCAGTTCGCCATACTGCAGCTAATTGCTGAAATATGTAGAAAGTACAATCAAACGGTGGATACATATATTAATAACTAATATTTATTCATTTGTTTAAAAACTAATAGGGTGATTTATGGGTTATAAACATCAGTTTTAGAAGGACAGTGGAGAAGGTGTGAGGTGTGTTTACTGTAGCTCAGTGTTGGGTGTGAGTACAGTGTACAGATGGGTAAATGAACACATCTGTCTGTAGTCTAACCAGAAATATTGTGATGGTTGGAATAAGCCTAGAGGAGGTAAACCAAGTTCTGTGCTATTAAATCATATATTAAATATTCATTTCAAGATAAAATTGTTCATTGTATGCAAATGCTTTACTCATTTTCACCAAGTCAGATTTGAATGTGAGCACACACACATGCACATGCATAGACCAGAGAAATGTAATTTTAGAACAAATCAGGAAACACACTTATGTATAACACAGCACTGTGTTGGTTCTAGACAAAGTACATGATAAGCTGAAACACCAGAACATCTCAGGCTAAGAGCCACGGCCTGGTCACGTCAGCATTTTAAAAAGCAAAACTGTGCCTGTCAGAAAGAGTCTAAAATGTAGGAAGCTATAATGTTTGTTAAGCTGTAATGTTTGATTATACATTTTCTCTTCTCGCCTGTAAGTTGATGTACAATGATGAAAACACCTGCATGTTTACATGTAGTAGAAATACACAGGAGATGCTCTGTGTTTCTGTGGGCTGCATACAGGAAGGACCCTGATAATGCTGTAAATGTCTCATATATTAGCAACAACCCTTTTGTTTTTGGGTGTTGTGTAATCATTTATTGTGTTTCTTAAGTACTTTCTTGTCTTGTCCTGTTAAAAAAGGCAGAGACAGAAATAATGCAATGAAAAGAGTCTCTTTCTTTTTCTGTTACAGGAAAAAGAAAATCCATTGCCAGCTCCTTCACTATTTTCCTTCAGTATTTTCCACAGTTTTATGGTTAAAGTGTCAATAATGTAAAAAAAAAAGAAAAAAATCCTGTTTAACCATCCTCTGTATCCTATTCATTGTGAACCTATTCCACCATGACCCGGACAAAAAGGCAGGTCACTTCACAAACGAATCACCAGCCTATCACACCCTTAACACACAGAAATACAGCACATCTGCACCTTCCAATTCAAAGTGTCCAATTCAGCTGACGTGCATGTCTTCGGACTTTCAGAGGAAACTGGAGCACCTGTGCGGACGCGTGACGAGCCACAACCTTCCTGCTGTGAGCGGACAATGCTGACCGCCAGAGCCGCCGCACTGCCTGAAAAGCAAAAGTAACTCAATGGTGCTTATCTGAAGTGTTCAGCATTATTGTTCACAAAATGGAGGCATCTGTATGTTCGTCTCTAAGTCAGAGTTACCTCGGCAACCACACTGACAGTCACATATATTGCATGTGTGTATGTGTGTGCCATTATTGCATTTTTCATCCCACAGTGTGAACACGACATGAACAAAATGTTTTTAGACACACTGTGGGGCTCTACCATCACCGCCCCAAAGGACTATGGGAGCTTTTTATACAAGGGCTAGTTCATTTGATTGGTTAACATAGATATCAGCCGCGATGTTCATTCCCTTAGCTTCGTGTCCCCTTCACTCTCTCCTTCAAAGAAAGTGGGTTACTTGGGGCTGGGTGGGCAGCGGGATGGGGTAGACGACATTCAGGGAGCTGGGAGCTCCACTTTGAATTCACACTATAACCAGAGAAAATCGCTAAAGGACCTTGCAACCCAGTTGACGTAACGGAGCACAGAGGCATCGCGTAGGTGGCCTGTGAAGAGGGGTTGGTTGCTGATTAAAAAAAAAGAAAAGAACCTTCTGTGGTGTGTCTTTTTCAAGTTGGAGGTGTACTGCTTCCAGGAAACAGCTCATCCCTGTTCTGACACTGACAAAACTTTCACCTCCTCACACCTCCTGGGGTTTTGTGCATTACCGAGCTAAATGCCAGAGATCGAGATAGAAGTAGTAGAAGTAGAAGTAGAAGTCATCAAATGCTCTGACATATGTAGCTGTAGCTTTAAACTGGCCTTATTGAGATCTTGACCACTTGGTGCATCAGATACAGGACTTCATTATATTAGATAGAGATATATAATAAATAAAGCTAAATATATAAAGCATGTGTTAGTATTTGTGTCCAGTGCAGCAGACACAGAGTGACATTTAATGTTCATGTTACATCTGTGTTCAAATACATATTGAAGCTCAGTTTTGCTCTTCACCGACTCCTCAGGGAAATATCTTAGGCTGCTAAATGGCAGCGTATCTGTCTTCACTAGCTGGCTTGGTCTGTCTGCTGTTTGGTGACTGGCAGGGTAGTCTATCGTAGGTTTATTAGAGCTTCTTCACAGAGAACAGCTGCCGGTCTGAAAAGCAAGGCAGATGAGAGTGCTGAGACTGAATTGAAGCAGGAGTCGAGGGGGCCGCAAAAGCAAAACAGCGAGTTGAAAATGTGAAGAGGGGAGCTGCAGAGTCAGGTGATAATTACAACTACAAGCCTTAATATCATTCAGTACTAGCCCACGTGTTCGACATGAACCGCACGCCGGTCCTACCAGCTCCTGCACACGCTCGGTGCCATCGACACCTCCTGCCCAGCTGCTTCCTGCGTGCCAAAGTATTTCAGAGACACCACCTGGGGTTTTTGTGGGGTTTATCCAGCTTTTTTTTTCATGCACTCGGGTCAGATCATATACTAATGTCTTGTTAGCCTGTGGATATTATTCCTGGCTGCCTGTGGAAGACGGTGAGACTCACTGCTGCAGTACAGCTGATAGTTAAACTGTGTGTTGCGCATCTCAGTGCCAATGATTGTTTTGCAAAACCAATTAAATACTCGTCTCCATTAGTTTCTCATCTCTGCTGCTCTCATAATACATCAGGCTAAAGTTTATGTGGACAAATGTAAAGTAAAATCAAGAAAATCATTGCATTAAGTTAAACACTTCCACATTTGTCCACTAAATGTACTCTAAAAAGGAATAATTTGGAAGGCTGATGAAGCATTAATTCTTTTATTTATGCACAAAACATTTAGTCCTGCTGTTCTGTGGCCTAAAAAGTGCACAACACTGGAAAAGGTTTACTTCACTCCAGGTATCACTGACTAAAACTGTTTTTGTAACATATCGGTGCTACCAAAGCCCAGTGTCTTTTTACATAATACAGATCCCACAGGTTGATGTGCACTGATCAGACTCTTCATTAAGTTCACCTGTACAGTCTAATGTGATCCAATACAACAGCTATGCCTTGAATTCTGCTTTTACAAAACATATATTTTTTTTAGTTTTTGTTGACATAGGAAAGAAGTAATTCTGCATTATTCATATTATTGCACTTGTAGATGTTAGTGGGCTTTATTCTGCTTGTGCTTGTGTATGCAAATGCAAAAACCTCGGTGAAGTGGATGGTTGGTGTATCTTTCTTTAGGACGTGCAGCCACCTGTGGACCTAACTTGATCAGTGTTGGACCTATCTGGAGGTCTTTTTCTTTCATCTAAAAGCAAGTTTAAAGTAGATCAGTCTCATGAGGCACATTACAGCACACCAAATCCTCTCAAATCCAAAAGTTCAAAGTGGGCTCAAACTGTATACATTATGTCACACTGTGACAGCTTTTATGAGGGATCAAGCAGATTAGGCCCCAAGTGCACCTTTCATAAACTGAATGTCAAGGTGATATTTTTGTCTCTTTTCCTCCCTCCTCAAGCACCATGAGGACAATGACTAAAACAGACTGCCATTCAAGGATGGCTCCAATTTTAAACATGAGCATGTTCATTTTTTTGTTTTCAAGTATTTTTATCCATTTGGTAAGAGAGAAGATTTTGAGTAGAGAATCTTAAGGTCTAGTGGGTTATCTTCACTGCTTTCTGCACTTTCACACTCCTCTTCACTAAATGGTCTTTACCACTTTACTGTTCAATTGTCAAGAAAGCAAAAATCCTGTATGAAATCACGTCTTCCAAAGCAGTGCTGTATTCATTCAACATTTGTCTTTTGTGTTTTATAGTGGAAATCAGGTGAAGATCAATAAGCTGAAGTCATTCTGATGGTTGTTACGGTATTATTCACATTAATTAAATGAATGTGTCTGCGTTGTACTTTGCTAAAAGCTCAAAATAACTCACTGCCCATACTGCTCCTCCTCAATGGCCTTGGAGGATTTATGTTTTGTGTTAAGTAAGGCTGAAGCTACTCATGTTATCTCACTCCATCAATAGCAAATACATTAACAATATCTAGTCGCTGCAAGCACACTATTAATTTACCACGACCTGTCCCTACAGGGGCAGAATGATTGTTGGAGGCAACGGGGTGTATCTGCTTACCCTTCCCTGGGACACGGTGTCGCTGCTGGGGATCAATGTCCATTGAGCTCGGAGGAAGAGGGGCAGGCAGGCAGCCAAGCAGCCGGCTGGAGGAAGCCCTCAACCTCAGCTCGAGTGACGCTGTCACCTAAGAGGTCCCAGCAGGCCCTGCAGAGACAGAGAGGGATGTGCCGCCTGATGCTGGAGCCATGTCCTTTCACACAGAAACATGGGCCATCGCTCCTCAAAGGTTGAAGAGGACAGAGGTAATAGATATTGCGAGCTCCGGTTCATGACAGGAAAAACCCTGACTGCCACTGACAGTTAATTGTCCGTCAGACATTATGACATTCATCATGTAGAGAAGTGCAGTAGCTCTCAATTAAAGCAAGAAGAGAGTACGTGACATTTGAAAGAACAAATAACACATTCATCCTGTTAGAAATAAAAACTTGAAGTCATGAGCATTTAAATGCATCCTTGCTCAGTCCAACACACTTAGGGGCTTTGCTGCTGCAGGCGTTTATGGTTTGGTGCGACCAGTAGTTTATGGGGGCTAATGTTAGTTAATGGTAACAAACTTCAGGCTAATGGTGCTGCGTTACTTACATTATGCCCACATTAACATGTTACAGTAATATGATTCACGTTTTAGTTAAGTAGTAGTGTGAGGGATGCAATTTTTGGACAATATGCAAAAAAGAAAATGTAGCAATTATATTGCCCTTTATTCCCCCTTTATTCACTATTTGTGATTAAGCTTTTTCTCTCTTTACCAGAAAATTGAAGGAGGTGTACCAAATGAGGACAAATGCAAAACAACAGTGATGAGTGTTCTTAACATTAGTAATCCTGTATCTCACAAGGGTTTAGTCCAGAGTTGGGGAGTGAGTGAGCCTGGCAGCTTCACCTTGGGGATGGAAGTGCAGTCACCGGGGGAGAACATTAAACTAGCTGTTAATGGACAGTAAGTACCTCCCAAGCACTGGCTGGCTGCTGGCTAAAACACAATGTGTCATTTTTCATTTTCTCATAGGTTAGACAAGCAATACTTGATGTGTGGGTTAGGAAGGGTTAAACTTGTTGGAAGCCACAACTACTACTATTACCGCCACTTGAAAGTTACATTAGTTCACTTAAGCGCTGAGTTCAGTCTCCTCAAGCTGACACAGGCTAGTTTTTGCCTCACATTTAGATATATGGTAGGACAGCAATCTTCCACCTACAGTGTAATAACATATGGAACAGAAAGAATCTATAAAGGTCTGTCAGTGAGTCAAAGAGTTAATGTTTCATGTCTAAAGCCTCTGTTCAACTTGAGAAAAGGAAAGGCATTTTCAAAGTTGCTGGAAAAAATGGGAAAAACTTGATTACTGATGTAAGAATAATTTTATGGCTCTTCTAATCCTTTGACCTCTCCAATGCTAACCGTACTAGTGCAAGTTTTCCACCCCTGCTGCTGTATAAATAAGACCATGTGCCACTGGAGAAAAGCTACTGCATCAGCGAGTTCATCAGCCTCATGACTGCTGCCCTCAGTAAGGCTCAAAGGTCAATAATAGAGCAACCGCAAGCAGAAGATGTAACAGTAGGGTTTGTGGGTCTGAATTCACTCGGTGGAAGTGTGTAAATACAGGATGGTACACTACGAATCTCAGGAAGAAACAGAAATTGGTGCTCTGCAGCAAACAGGGCACATAGTTACTCCAGCGGGTGGTCAGCCTGCGAGAGCGTTGAAACAAACCATCCCAGTAAATAGTTCTGACATTGAGATATCAGACAAGCAGAAAATGGAGTCTTTGATCTGCTCCATCACGGGGGATCTCTTGGTCATATCAAAATCATGGCTCAGAGGATGTGCTATGAATGCAAGACCACGTCACGAGTCAAAGGATGGACACTTGTGCCGCGCTGATAGGAGCAGTCAAACCCAATGTGATTTTACGGTAATAAATCCCGACTCTTTCATCTTTTCCCATTTAGCCGTTTCACACCAAAACAGGCTCGCATGCTCTCTCCGAAAAAAAAAATGTCACAATTCCTTGCGAGTGACGCTCCCAGCTGCCAGCCTGCAAACGCTCTCGCAAGGCCTCGCTTGATGTGCCTTTGTCTCCTCTGTTGCTCTGGAGGGGATTGAAACGCGTTGTGTGAAATGATATTTGAAGTGATTAAAGAGAGTCATTCAGTGGAGTTGACAGTTCTAATGGAGAGCAGAAACCGCTCGTCCAGCCCTAATAGCCAGACAGGCCTCCTGACAGCCGCTGGAGGAGCTCAGAAACACTCTGCTGTGGGACAAAGTGCCAAGAGGGATGTGTTCTCTGATCTAATTTACAAAGGCATTGTTTGTTAAGTTGGTTACGCTGCATGAGAGGCAGCACGACAGAGACAGAATAATGTAAACACAGTAAATACAGCGCCTTTATTGAGTCTCCTTGGCACCAGGAGCTTTAGAAATGTTTGTGTACCAGTGCTCTGCTGGTGGCTGCACACTAGTTTTTGACTGAAACTGAAACCATAAATGTAGTCCAGTCTTTCTTCCTGGGTTTTTCTAATACTTAAAAGTCCTGTTTTTATCCTCTTGCTTTCACCCGGCCAATTCTGCTTCACTGAGGTCACAGCACAAACTGCTGCTGGTGTGTCTGAACCAACCAAAGAAACAGGCAGGTCATGTTGTCTGGCTCTTTGAAACGGAGGGTGAGCGGTGTGATGTCTGAAGGCAACACTTAAGCCCATGCAAAGAAAATGTGGAGTTTTATCGAGAAAACCTTCCCTTCCACCTTCTCTCCTATCACAGTGACCAGTGGCTGGTGTTTTTACTTTCGCTGCTTCACTTACTGGAACCTGGTAAGACACGAGAAAACATGAGCACGCACACACACACACACAGACACACACACACGCACACAGACACACACACACACACACACACACACACACACACACACACACACACACACACACACACACACACACACAC
>JBAJHX010000040.1:3745702-3770877 GCA_037176925.1 Amniataba percoides | reverse complement strand
TGTGTGTGTGTGTGTGTGTGTGTGTGTGTGCATGTGTGTGTGCGTGTGTGTGGCTCGACCTTGGGAGCACTGCTGGGTGCCATTGATTTGTTTACCTGTGCACTGCTGACAGTTTCTCATTAGGTTTCTTTTGCACAACACTTCCAGGAGAGGAGACCAGAGTCTGCATTTCACAGCCGACGATGCGTGATCAATGTACCTGATAGATTGGCGCTGGCAATATAATTCTGTTGAATGGCTGTTTAATGGATGTGAGCGCTCCATTTAGTAGCCACAATAAGGTGCCTTTTGTGACTGAAGCAGCATTGTGGGGCTGTATGAGGAGCAAAACAATATCTTGAAAGAAAGCCTTTGTTAGAATCACTTTGGAAGACAAGAGAGACAGCAGAAGAAATTGTGTTTTATTCCACCGTTATTGGAGAGTATTGAAAGTATTTGCAAAGTATAAGAGAAAATGCATTTTAGGATCATTAAGGCTTTTTCACATTATTCTTTCAGATAACGTGCATGCAGTTTGTGTAACCTTTTAAACACAAACAAACGGGGAAAAATAAAGAAAAAGGGCCACACAAGGACATAAAAACAGTTTCCTCTGTATTTGTGGATCTCTTATAATTCCATTCTCATTTTGTTTTGACCCATTAAGGTTTTTTTTTCAAAAAGCCTCCAGTTTGGGATTTAAACACAGAAGCTTTGAATATCTGTAATGATGCTTTTACCAACCAAGCAGCACAGTATACATCGTAGCTCCTGATAAATGAAATAAACTGCACCATTTTAAGTAAGGCTTGGTGATAATTAGCTAATCTCTAGGTTCTCTTGCTCCAACTGTTATTTTTCCCCAACCCACCACTTTTCCAACAGGATTTTTCTCATGATAAAGTGCTTCATGTTCTCATGTCTGTTAAATAATTTGACATGGTCACAAGGAGGCAGTGTTGCCACTCTCCTACCAATCCCTCCACCAGCAGTGAGATGAGGTGATGGAAGAAATCCACTTATTTAAGGTGTTAAAAGTGCTCCTGATTTGCTACTGTAATCCCGTCCACCTCGCAGGGACAAAACTGAATGGAGGCACAGCGAGGCCTCCTCACCCCAGAATCCCAGTTCACGTTCTCTCCGTGACATAAAGTGACACGGCAGTCAGCTTACGGACACATCAAGGTCTAATTACTCCTCAGGTGACAAGACCCCCCCCCCCCCCACCCCTCCCATGACATCCTCTCGCTAAAATGGGACTTTATGGAGATTGAAAGCTGACAAGACAAGTGTTTCCATTTAAATCAGTTAGGATTTACATCAAGGCTCAGGGAATAAGACTGCAGCCATGATTAGATCCCTGCCTCTTGTTAAGACAGGGGGAGACATTGCCTCTGAATGCAGAAGTGTGCACATATAATAGTATGGGTGTATATACCATATATGACACCCCGGGGCGCTGCACAGGCTGTCTAGTTCCAGGTGTAGTCAACATCATATTTAGTGGGCTGGGACAGACTGAGGGCCGAGAAAGGGGGCAGCCATTCTCTAATGATCAAAATAACACTTTGTCAATGTAATAGCCCACTGTTCTTCATTCTTTACACCCACCTGACAGAACATTTCTCATGGCTTTGTTTACACCAGTGCTGCTGCCCTTGTGGTCAGCTGTGACATATATAAAAATGTTGCCCCATAAACCATGATTATTTTCATAGCAATTGACGTATCGCAATCACTTAGCGAATTCCCTTTGAAAACAAGCGTCTGGAGGAAGACGTATAGGCCTACAACTTTGATTCAAACATCAATGACAATGTGGGGCTTTGTTTATGAAGACGGGGAGCAACAGATGGCAAGCATATCTATAAATAAGTCGCTCTTCTGAATAGGAGATTAGTGCATTTGAGCCGGTTTTTAATGGTCTCTGGGAGAGATTAAAAAGTAAGCTGATTCATAATGCGTTTCTCTTTGCGGTGAATCACTCATAAACAAGAGTCTAGAGAGACTGTGGAGGAAAAAAAATCTCCAACATGCTTAAGACAGGAAGTTACATGTAGTCAAACCTGATGTGCGTCTTCTCTGTGTGGCTGCAGTTTCATGAATTTCACATTGTTGCCAGATGCATTGTTTGAAATTATTAATGGAAGTGTTTTATAACTCCGCAGATAACAAGCTGTCTCCATTTTGCATCTAGATCACTGCACAACTTTGAACCCTGCAGACTTCACTGAGCAACATGTGCATATTTCCACCCATTTATTCTCCATGCACACTATTTATTTATATATCTATATGTATGTAAACCACCATTAATGCCTGCAGCAGTTATTTCAGAGCATAAATCAAACCACAAAAGCAAAATAACCAATAGCACATTCCAAAGTTCATGGAGGATATAATGTGATAAATATACATAAACCCATCTTGGTTTTAGCCTCTGGGTCACATTTTCTCCAAGTTATTGAAATAGAATAGAGAAAAAAATCTCAATTATATAACCAGTGCTGATCAGCCTACAGATAGCCGCCCACCTGAGGCTACCTCAGCATCCTCCACAAATATTGACAGAAATCTTATCTTTTTTCCACATTTTCCAACAAACGTGAAGCTTGTACACAAATTCTATTTTTCTCCAGCCGTAAAACATCCTAAATGCCTCACAAAGACACTTTTGCATTCATTGTATGTTCCCAGAAACTGTAAAACTCTGATAAAGTGGATTTTTTGGCAGTATCTTTAGATATCTGCTGTCTGGATAAACTCTGCGTCTCTCTTGTGCTGCTGACTGTTCTCTGCTGCAGAACTGGAGGCTCGCCAGGTTTGTCTGTGATAATGACCAGGACTTTATGTGGCTGTGTTTCCTGAACAACGGGGCTTTTTTTATTTAATGAATTCATAAACACGCACGGGAGAAAAGCATGCTCGACCTATGAGAAGGTGAATGGATTTCCTGAGATCTATTGACAGCTTGTCCTAACAAGTAAAAGCAACCTAAGGAGTCATGCAGTCCTAATCAATCGCTTAAATGAGTAAAGGGGACAATTATGCAGCCTTTTGAGATCACATGTAACTGTATTCCCTGATTTGAATAGTTTTTCAACTATATCTTGATTAACAAACATCATCTGAACATAAGTCCTTTTAAATACCACTAATACAGCAGTAATTTACAGGCTGAAGGTCAGTCAACTCCCACCAACATAAGAATATATTTTCACCGAGTTTGTGGTTGAATCTGTCAGGAATACCTTCACTTTATATTTAGAAACACAAACCTTGAAAAAGTATTCACAATTGTAGAATATTCTTCCCCTTAAAAGAATCTCTGCCTTGTGACTCACTGCCTGACTTACTCATCAAGGAGTTTAGTTTATGGTATTTACATGGTAGAGTTGTGGTCCTGGAGCTTTATTTGTATCCACATGATGTCTATTTTTAAATCCTTTCTGTGATGAAGAGACTGATGTTAATTGAGGAGAGATCCCTGGGGCTCCAGTTGCCCCGGGTCATTTAACTTCCATATCACTTTGGCTATTTGCCCCACAAACACAGATGCTGCATTATTAACTTATCTTTTTGCCCAGTTTCGTATGGCAGGTCTGTATCAAAACATAGTTCTTAGGGACTACTTTTTCTTTACTGTATAAATAATAGTGTTCCATCAGGTGGTATGCCAGTGTGGGGGAACTGGTTAGTTTCTGGGCCATAGTGCCAAATGCATTTGGCATTTTTTCTCTATCTTTTGTCATTTTTATCTGTGCTGTAATGAATCACTGGGTCAGTTTGACCTCAGTTCTGCTCCTGCACTAAAAGGTGGAGGTTGCAGTGGTCAACTTCACTGTTGAAATTACAAAGTGCAAAAAGTTCCACCTTTGTACCTGAAACAAAGTTGCACACTAACACTAACCTTTATTGTGGCACATGTCTTCAGAAACACAGAGCCAGACCATTTGTGTATTATTTCAAATTCAAATATCAAAATATTCAATATATTCAGTTATCAGCATGACAGATCAGACATGTACATTGCCAAAGCAGCAGAGAAAATGATGAAGATGATCAGATGGTAACTACAGAATAAAGATGTTAAATGACAGTAACGTGTGCTGCTGTGAGAAACATTCACCACAGAGTGAAGGTGTGTGATGTTAGTGTCAGCCTGTCGGTGGCGGCTCTGCGATGATCAGATGGTGATATCAGACTTCAGCACCGCGGACAGCTCCCTCCCGTAGCTCCGCCCCTCTCGCCGGCTGCGCGTCGCGCCCACTGACCAATCAGGACCGCCGCCTCCGTCTCTCTGTGGATACAACAGCGGCAGCCCGGAGCAGAGGAGCGGGGACGCGCCGCCGCACCGGCTCTACTGCCTGCACACCTCCATGGGATAAAAAAGAGAAGAAAAGACAAGAAAAGAACTAAAAAAAAAGAAAAAACACAGCTCCCGCTCACACTCTGCTGCTCACTGTGTGTGTATGCGGCCGTGTGTGTGTGTGTGCGCGCGCCGCCAGGACTGAGAAATGCTCTTGTAGCGCGAGCGCCGATGACATCCTAGTGTGTGCCTGAGAGAAAAAAAAGAGACTAATTTGGAGCTAACTTTGAGCCTTTTTGGACGCTGAGCGAGTTTTTCCTCTTTTTTTCTTACCTCCCTTTTAAAAAAAAAAAAACAAATTTTTTTTTTCTTCATATTTCGCTGAACCCGCTGTGAGCCGTCACCTGGAGGCGCGGGAAGAGATGGAGAGCGAAAAGTACTTGCCGGAGCTCATGGCAGAGAAGGACACGCTGGACCCGTCCTTCCAGCACTCCCTGCGGCTGCTGGATCAAGGTAAAGCTCCGCGGCTGTGTCAGCTCTCAATACAAGCTCTGCGGCTCTGCTGGGTCTAACTTTCCGTTTGTCACACTCAAATAGCCAGGTCCCTTTTTTTTTTTGTTTCTGACGGTGTTGCCAAGTTGTTATGCAGCAGAGGTGCCACAGGCCGCCCTCTGTGGACTTTCCAGGGTGACAAACTTTTCACCTGAACAGGAGGAGAACATGAGAGCATGGTTGGCAGCTCAGAATGAGATTTTGTTGTTGTTGTTTGTTGCTGGTTCTGATGTTGAATGTTGAGGAAAGTTACTGGGTGCCAAAGTGGATGTGGGTGCAGAGAATTCCAGGTGGCACAGCACCCAGATTGTGGACGGGACCCACTCTGCAGGCTGCAGTCACCCTCCATGCCACGCTGACATGTGTAAGCTGCTGGTGTAATATTCACACTCTCATTCAAATGTACATGTGTTTCCTCTTTGAAGAAGTGGACGTGACTGAAATGGAATTGTGAAGGGATGGAGCAGAGGCAGACGCTTTAATTAATCCGTCGCACAGCCTTCTGCTTTGAAGCTTTTTTCTTCTTCCTCTGTGCAAACACTCCTTCTTCCTCAGACTGCAGCCCCGTGGAGCTCCTCATGTGGGAAGTGCGCTGCAGCAGCATCCGAGTGCATCCTCCAAGTACCACTCGTGGGCTTTGTCTAGAGAGAGAGAGAGAGGGGGCTTTAAAGGTAACAGGCTCCAGCACCGGTCTGTAAACAGCCCCGCTGCACTGTAACTAATTCTGCTGAAGCCCCAGATGCAGCACCAAGCTGTTTTTATCCAGACAGCCATGTCCCCTCCAGTCGCTGCGCCCCAAACTTGGGACCACGAGGGGAGCTTAAAAGGCTTCCAAAGGGGCTCCGGCAAAGTGGGGCATGATTTAATTTTAATGTTGTTTACTGGAGTTTACCAAAGTGATGAAAAAGGCAGTTCTGGATGTGCTGTCACCTTCTGAGCCTCCAGTGTGGGTATATACAGTAACTTCAGGGCAGCAGCTGATGTTTGTTTTCTGCTGATCATCAACTGCAAAGTTGAGTAAGAAAATAGTCCAAAATGTCCTCTCACAACCTCCTGACGCCAGGTGTGACGTCTCCAAACTGCTTGTTTTGTTTTACTAAAGGTCCAAAGCCCAAAAATATTCAGTTTATTATAAATCAAAAACAGCAAACCTCATATTTGTCAAGCTTGTATTTAGAATTATTTGGCATTTCTGCTTGAAAAACAACAGAGATGAATAGACTACTAATTATTAATTATTAATTTTCTGTCAGTGGACGAATCGATTCATTTACTTGTGGCTGAATCAAATGAACTGAATCCTTTAGTCTGTGAGTTACTTACCTCAAATGACCACAAATGCAAAAATCTTCTCTCTGATATAATCAGACTGAATGATATTAAATTGGTTTTGTGGTCAAATGAATTTAATTTGGAGTGTTTTGACATGAAGGAGTTTGGTGTTCCTGCTGTGTCCTTAGATTACCTTCTAATAAAGTGACACTTTAAATGCACTGTTCTTCACTGTAGTGGAGAAAATGAAAAATGTACAGTAAGATCCTCTCACTCCAAATTGAACCTTCAAATAGTAAATTATCAGCTTTTTAGTACAGTGACGTGTAAAATGAAATCCCTCTGTACTTATCCAGTCACTGTCATTCAGTGTGTGTCGGAGTAATGGACTTAATGGCCTCGACAGTATCAGTTGCTTGTTTGAAAGAACAGACGCAGGTTAATGCATCTTCCACTGAGCCTGGTCATGTACAGTAAGGTGAATTCATTCCAGTCCGTGAGGAAGATAAGGCTGTGTTTTACTCAGCACTTTTTCTTATCAGCTGGTTTTCTTTTCAAATCTGGGTTAGTCTCTTTTTTTTCCTCCTAAGAACACATATTCCCCTCACTGATAGAAAGAGCGGCGCACTGAATACTTAATGCCCGTTGAAAGACACTTACCAGCCACTTCCTTGACAGAGTCTCTCTTAAAATCCTTTATCCACACTGCAGGTCCACTGTAGAGTTAAAGCAAATGTTGGCCATTTCCCAAAATCAAATAGAAATGATGGAATACTTAGAGTATGAAGCAGGACAGGCCGGAAAAACAATTTCAGAGTGACTCTTCTCCTTGCGTTTTACATTCAGATAGTTTTACCTAACGCAAGTTCTTGTGCGCACAAACGTTCCAATAAAGTTAGTTTGTGATATTTCTGGTGGGGGCAAAGATTGCAGTTGGACACCATCGCAAGCGGCAGAATTAATCCGTGACATTTTATGAAGTAAGCAGAACTCTGCGGTGCACAAAATTTGGCCGAAACAGTCTGCCACAACTCCAAAACTGTAAATACTGTTATCTCTCTCTTACACAACAGATGGAACACGATGCAGCTTAATAGAGCACTTCTTCTGCCATCTTGCTGATGAGTTCTGGACTTGATTATGCAATTGGCAGGGGATGCAGGGAGCAGAACTAGAGTAACTAGAGTTACTGCGCGCAAGCGGCAAATATGAGATTACTCCAGGTCTGGAGAGACTTCCATTCAGGAAAAATTAGGGGAGCATTGTGTTCGAAGCTCGGGGACAGAGCGGGCTGCTTTGATAAGTTTGGGCCATTCGCAGAGCTCCTCTCCCAAAAGGGCTATATCTCTGCCCCTGTGACAGGCCTCATACAGTCAGCAGCAGACACTTGGAGCTGGAGAAATATCTTAAGCCAAAATAAGAGACAAGCAGGACCAGCAGCCTACGTGGACTGAAAAATCCTCAGCAGCATACTAATGACAGAAACACCTCGGGTGGCACGAAGTGCATCTGTTATTTACATTAAATCAGTACTACCCTGCAGTACATGGGAGCACAAGGGCTGAAAGTAACACTTATTTCTAATATTCATTAATCTGATATTTTTTCCAATATCAAAGTTCATCTTTGTCCTTGGAAACAGTATTTTGACTCAATAAAAAATCCCTTTAGGGCTGACAGATTATTATTTGAAAGTCTAATCACCATTCTCTTACATGGAAAAAATTAAATATTCAATCTGACCCATTGGCTGCCCCATTGCTATCAGTAAATTAGACTACTGTTGTCCTTGCTAACATAAAATGGAGAAAACTGGAAAAACTGGCAAGTGATGGCACCAAAGCAGAACTGTGGATAAAGGTAAGGCCGTTTGCCGACTTTGTGAAATGTAACTGCCTTGTAACATTATGTTAATTAGACAGCCAGTTCACTCATCACTCATGACCAGCGCCTGTCGCAGTTTCCCAGAGCTCAGGGCGACACCCAAGAATCTCAAAATGCAAAAATATTCACATAAAATGATCTAAAACAGAGTAGAGCATACTTGAAACAAATTATGTAAATGACAAAATGATTGTCAGGACATTTCTAAAAAGACTAACGCCTTCACATTGATGGCAAACTGCGAATGTATTTAAATGGACAACATTTTGATCCCAGTAAGGTCAAATGTTTTACTGTGGACTCTGCAGCCGTATATATACCAACAGGCTGGCAGGCTGTATGAGGACAGATGGTGGTTAACGGCTCAGGGTGAGCGAGATCAGTTAAGATGCACAATAAAAAAAACACACATCTCAAATCATGGGTGTACAAAGATGTACATCAACTTTATCTCAACTTTTTAAGTTCTTTTAGTTAAGGTTAAGATACAGGAAAAAAATCCAAATATTATATATATAATACAGTAAATGGCAGAGTGTTTTATGAGATTTATATGAGATTTCTCCTCTCATATACATTATATGTTCCATTAAAATAACACGGGTGCACCGGTGGCTCAGTCGGTAGAGAGTGTGCGCTCATTTATGAGGCCACGGGCCTCACTGCACTTTCCCCAGTTTGATTCCTGCCTGGAACCCATTTGCTGCATGTCTTCCCGCCTCTCTTTCCCTCCTTTCCTGTAACTCTTCAGCTGTCCTCTGTACAATAATGGTTAGAAAAAGCCCATATACTACAATAAACAAGATACTAACATAGATGTAAGTTATCATGGACACTATTAGCAGATATTGAAGTATATAGTCTCAACAGTAATGCTTTTTTTAATTGCTTTTTGCATTTGAATTTTGTATTTCTGGAGTCAGTGTGCAAGCATTCTTTTAATTGAAGCTGATTTCCAATAGTCTTGTTATGCGTGTTGAACTGCTCTCCTTCTGATTAATCTTTCTTTAGCAACTAATTGAATGATTGTTGCAGCTCTTGATTGAAACGTTGACAAGTGTGTGGCAAAAAAAGGCAAGATAATTAATTGCATCTGGGCTTATGATTGGTGTGATATTGCGGTTATGTATTTAATATATGTTCTCTGTCGGTTTGACTCCCACATCATGAAAACAGAAAGTCAAAAAAACATTTTTTTCTTCTAACTATTATTATTATGATTGTCGTGATTATCACAGCTGTTAAGTCCTTTATTATTCAACCTATTCACATTGCCTAACAATATAAATGAGTATTGTCTTATTTCTACGAAAGGCTGTGCAAACAACAACACATTTAAAATGTAAAGTCACTCCCTGCACCAGATTTATTCTGTTTGTTGAGTTTGTGGAGGCAGAGCAGCGTGCGGCCCACTCTCAATGTTTCAGGACCTTTGGCCCACTTTGGACGTTGTAACCTCGGTGCTGCACATTAGCTCCATATCTAGTGCTTTTTAATTGGATATTCCACAGCAGGAAACCCAGCACAATGTTTGCATTACATTACCAACCTCAGCTAGCTTACCCACAAAGAAAAACAAACAAAAAAAAAAAACAACCATACATTATATGCACAGACTGAGCAGGTGTTGGAAATGATCCGTGTTTCAGACATGGTGCCCCATCGTTAATTCATACATTTCCATCTCATCAACACAACAGAGGGGTATTTTTAGCTCTGCTTGAGTTTTGCCCCGAGTGAGATCAGTTCCTGGGTTAGAATGCCCAGAAGTGAACAAAAATAAGCTTTGGCATAGGATCAAAGGCAGAGATATCGTTTTGTTGGGGAAACAGTGCTTGATAGCGATAATGATCTGTGAATCCGTGGCTGGCCGACACGCTGAGCCACACAGTGAGGTGGAGGCGCAGCCGCTGCCCCGAACCCGTCTGAGGCTGAGAGCTGGCTGACGACTTGACCCGCAGATGTGGTGAACCTGCGGCTGAACTGTAAGAGGGTGGATGGGTGGGGGGGCGAGCAGCGGAGGGCTGCTGAGCGGCGGTGTAGCTAAGAGGTGTTTGCAGAGCTCTCTCTCTCCAGCTCCCACTGGAACCCAGGGGCGAAATGTAGGCCAGGACTAACGCGGGCAGACCCCAGCTATGTAAAGCTAACGGCACCTCATTAACACGACGCCATGAGTCACATGGCTGCATTGATTCCACAGCTAATGTGGGATGCATGTTGCCACTCGTCATGGAAGCAATAATGAGCCGATGATGCTGTAATTGGGCTCTTTTCTCACTTAGACGGAGCACTCGATAGGCGTTAATACAGTTAAAAATCTCAGACCCATATTAACATGAGTCACCCTCATCCCTCTGCTTGTAAACAAACAGTGCACAGTCAGTCTCAATAAGACGTAATCAGACATATCAGTGCTGGAAGACGGCCATGTGCTGTCATCTATAGCTTTACCTGGATGAACATAATTGACCCAGTCTGACAATTGGAAATATGCCAGAAAGAAAAAAAGAGTACTGAAATATGCTTAAGAATTAAAAACCTGACTTGTGATGCATGTAAAGCTGCTCTGATCAAAGCTCCAACATGAACAATGGATCAAATGACTGTGTAACATCCAAGAGTCCACTTATAGTAGAGAATTATTAATTACCCCAGTCTTCCGTTTCCCTCAGCTCTTTAGAGTGTTTTAGCATCTTTCAGCTCTTTTTGGTTTTATTGCTTGCCACTTATATTATTTGTTAAGCAGGCAGCTGCTCAGGAAGCTCTGATAATCCCACTTTACACTACTTGTTCAGCATCAAACTGCAAAAGTTAGCGAGCAGCGAGTGAACATAATAAACAACGAGATATTTGTCTCACAAGTGGGTGGAGGCCACAGCAAGCCAAGGAGCAGAGTGATTACTGGGCCAGCAATGATCCGGTCAGCAGCAACAAAACTCAAAATGAATTCTAATGTATAAACGGGCAGTGTTCTTCTACCACGCCGGCTTATCCAGCTTTACAGCACCATAATGTGTCAAACTAGTAGGAGTTCTGCCCTCAAGTGTCAAAAAAGTTTTAATTTCCAGTATTATACACATTTCACTCTATCCCTTATGAGTCAAAAGCTCAGTACTTTATGAGTACTGTCAAAAATGTGTCAGTGGCAAGTACAGACAGTTAAAGTTGGAAACTTTTCTAATTTCAGGCAACTTTATAGATAGACAACATTAAACACTGATGCACTAAAAATCTTTCATATTTTGTGAAATGAGAAAGAAAGAGACAAGAAAAAACATTTTGATATTTTTCAAACTAAGGTTTTAAATATAAATAATGACAATAGTCAGGTATCACATTGGCCTCTGCTTTGTCGTGAAATTTGTCTTTTGAACAGCAGTATTAGTATTCAGTAACACGGCACCGCCTCTCTGTTCTGCTCTAACCTCTATTAAAGTCGTGCCACCACACAGAACGTATTAATTGCATTTGCTCCTCTCCAGCTGTTGGTTCATTGGTCCTTTCTCACATCTCCAAAGCGATTCCATCATCTTGCATGCAGTCCCATCACCGTATTGCACAGACACGGCCTCCACCTGGTGTGAAGCTCGCCTTGGGCTCGGCTTGTTGATTTAATGTTGAGACTGTCAAATTTCCATGTTGAACATGCTGCTCCAGTAGAAATGCTGCATTCATATTTCAAATAGCACAAAGATGGGCATTTTCCTCCTCCACCTGCATGCACACATTGCTGAGGGCCTGCCTTGAGCTGTCTGCCTGCACGACTATCCAAGAGGAGACTCTCAATTAAAGCGGCCAGCCAGGGCAGCTTAAATAATGCAAACTGCACTTGTTTAGGCAGGAGTATGCTGAAAGCTGATATTCCACATCTCTGGTAAGGAGATCATGTAGAGCTGTGTGTTGCTCGGCCTTTGGTACTGTTGGGTCTAGTTAAAATATCCTGATAATGGACTGACGAAACAAAACTGTTACCCTTGAGTTTTTCTATAAACCCTTCCTTTCATTTAACAAAGAAAACAAAGTTCTCATATGTTACATACTAACACACAACACAGCCATTCAAGAACATTAAAACTGAAATTAGCAAAAACAAGACTACAAATTGGCATTAAGTGCTGACTTTTGGTTTGAATATATAATCTAGACACATTTCGTTCAGCTAAAAAAAAAAAAGACTTAGTGTTCAACCAGACCAAGCAGCATGTTTAAATGAAGGATCAATATTCAGAGGAACCGCCGCTTTAGCCTCTCTAATCATTTTATTAAATGATATTGCGTTCAATGATGCTGCCCAAGACAGGGACGCAGACAGACTAGGATTACACTGGATTAGTTTGAGATGCAGAAGAAACCCCCAGACTGTATCAATCTGTTTACTGTGCCCGAGGCTAAGAGACAAAGGGAGATGGTGATGGAAAAGAAAGAGAGGGAAGGAGGGTGTTGGCAGGGCTGCAGAGAAAGTAAGAGTCTTTTTCCCCAGGGAAAGGTTATTTGTAAGGGGATTGTACCAAAGTCAGTTACAAAAGGGAAAATGCAATCTGAAGGGGGGAGGCAAAAAAATGGAGGAGGGAGGGTGGGAAGGTGAAATGGGAGTCGAAATCGAAAAAAAAAAAAAGGCGGTCTTGGGAGTGCTGTTGTAGATGTGTTAGTGATAAATAAGAAAATTCAGTCTTAAAAGAAAACAAAGAAACCCCCGGGCTACTGTTCCCCACTGCTTTCACATCGTACACCTCCACCTCTTCTTCTATAAGTAAGACATTTTTTTTGGAGAGTGTATTCTGCACTCACAGGTGAGAAACGAGAAGAAGAGTGGCACGTCTCGTCCGCGGCTAAATCGCAGCCATTACCGCTGCGAGGAAAGACAAGTGTGATTTCCCACTTCCTCGAAGGTTCGGAGTGGTGTAAATCTATTGCTTATTCATATTTGAAACCGTGGAAGCTTTCCGGACACTTTCCACATCACGCACATGTACAGTAACATCCCTCTTTGATTAAAGTGTTTTATTTTTGCAGCAGATTCAGTCCAGAAAGAGAAGTAGCGATAATATTTGACTTTGGAGCTCCTTTTTGACTTGAAAAGCTTCCTTTCTGTGCCCCTGCCTTGATCTCTCCGCGACATCCACCGCTTCCCTCTCCCTCTCTTCTTTATTTATGTCGTTTTGTGTGGTTGGCACCTCTATAGAGTGGATTGCACTGGATTAGCTTCTCCGCCTCCCCAACTGATCCGATCCATTTTGTGTAATCCAAGTCAATTTAATTATGTTTATCGTTCCACCTCGCTGGTGCCGAGGAGCAGCAGCACACCTCTACCAAGATAAGCCCGGGGACCTTGTGCCTTTTTGCTGGCAGAGTGTCTGCCTGAGCCTGTTGCTTTATAAACAGATGGTGTAAGTCACCTACACTCTCAGTAAATACTGTGTTAGGTACAATATTATGATTCAGAGCTCCCCTCAAACATCACTGTGACATGGAAAAAAAATACCCAAGGTTGAAGATCCCAACCTCGATTTTTTTTTTTGTTGTTGTTACGGGAATTTGCACAGTTTAGCAGGCTCTCCATCCCTCGCCCCCTCCTGATGTTTGAAGAACGAATGTGCCCACTATCTTTACAGTCTTCTTTATTATTTCTATAAGTCTAATCTTTGGTATTAGAGGCTCACAACAAGAAAAGCCTAAAGATTGTTTTTCAAGCGCTCTCCAGTAAGTAGGCACAGTTCAAGGGCTCAACAATATCCTGATCATGTTGAAAATCAGACTTTTTTATTCCCTCTGAACGTGGCGATTGTGCAGCAAAAGGCGTCAGATTTTGTCGCAGGGTAAAATGTACTCGTGCCCTCTCAGTGCTAATCTCAGAGTTTCTATATGGGCGAGAAATGCTTCCAGACCAGCCTCAGACTGCACTGAGTGGCAGACGTTACAGCCCAACCAGGCGTGTAGATAAAAGGAAAGAACAGACCCTGCTCAGTTTTCTGTCCTGAATACTTTATTTTTATTCAGTATTTTAATTGGGGAGCTGTGCTGAGTTACACAGCACTCTTTTCCAAGGAGCCTAGTTGCAGCACAGCATTTGAAGAAAATAAGAGAATGGGATATGAACATACTGTATGTCGGGTGCAGCACGTGTGTCGTGCCTTTCTGTCCTAAGTAACAGCTTTGTCGTCTTTGTGTTGGCGTTTGATTGACAGCTGCTGGCCAGAGTTACACCACAGAGACAAAG
Organism: Amniataba percoides; assembly: GCA_037176925.1. Taxonomy (NCBI): domain Eukaryota; kingdom Metazoa; phylum Chordata; class Actinopteri; order Centrarchiformes; family Terapontidae; genus Amniataba; species Amniataba percoides. Next base: position 3,756,664 of record JBAJHX010000040.1, on the reverse strand, counting down.
TAAACAAACCTGCACTGTAGCCTCCATGTCAGAAGCAGACAGCCTGTTGTAAGAGGTACTGAGGAGTCGGGGCCACAGCAGCATCTATCAGCCCTGAGTGACACTGCAGTTCGCTTTACGTGCTGTTTGATAAGCTACAGCTGAGCAGTTAATTAGCTATCCAGCCTGCAAAGCTGACGCTACCAGCTGAACCGCCTGAACTTTTGTGTGGTTGATCGTTCAGTGGGCTAAGGTGCCAAACGAGACGCGTTCAAAGTGGTTTACACAGCAGATATGTGTGACCGACATCAAGCAACTTCATTTTGGTTGGACTTGAAATGTCCTGCTCACCTTTTGAAATCAGAAAAATGAAAAAGTCAGAGCCTTTGGTCGCGGTGGGCATGAATCTTTAATGAGCGAGGGCGGTGGGATATCAAGTAAGTGAACGGTAAGTGCGCTTTCTGGGTTTTTGGAGCAGCAAAAGTTATCTTGTAATGTAGCGAGAGGAGAGGAGATGGATGCTCATTTACCACCAGTGCCGAGAGACCTTTCCGCGTGTCCTGCTGGGCGGCTCGCTGCGCCATGTCCCCCCGCCTCTATTTTAAGAGCCTGATATTAAAGCCTAATTGTGTTGCGAGTTTTTAGGGACACCTCCCTCCATTTCTCGTGCCCGCCTTTCTCCATGATACGGCGTGCAAACAGAATCATTCAAAAAAGACTTAAACAGACTCCCCAGCACGGCGGGCAGATGCAGCATGCACGCTGCATTTTATCAGCTTGTTAACATGTCACTGCTGTTGCAATTGGCTGTAAAACATTCATTAAGTCTTACAGGCGAACCATAAACAAGGGGTCAAATCAGGATATACGACCCTCGTAACAAGCACAGTTATCCACTCTCTCCTCGATGATAAAATCGCACCGCTGCTGTCTGACACTCAAGCTGAGGGCTCATATATGCTTCTTCGCTGTGCCATTTGGCAGCACTTCTTGTTAAAGTTTGACCTAGGATTTGCCCAATAAGACGCTTGTTAAAGTTTGACCTGGAAGTGGATCCGTGCCTGTCTGCTTGTTAAATCTTAGCCTCTCTCTCTGGCCATCATTAGTCTGCAGGAGATGTTTGGAATATCTATAAAGTTTATTTTTTGTGTATATCCTCAGTAACACAATCACAGCATAGCGTGAGGAGTGAATGCACTCTCACAAAAGCAACAGATTGACACTGTAATTATACAAAACTTTATTTAAAATAGACAGGTGCTCTGCAAGTAGAAATTATCTCAGCCATAGAGCTATAGTTTATTGTTATTGAAAAAAAAGGTTTTTAATATGGGAACTTGAAAATACTTGAGGAAACAGAATTTTTCCAAAACAATTATGCTGGTTCACGTTTAGTTTTCCCTCCTAGGTCTTTTCCTATAAATAATGTCAGTATTCGAAGAGACCAGATGAGGCAGCTGCTTCATTTGGATCCATTAAGTTAAATGATGCTCTTGTAGGAAAACATTTTAATTAAAAATTTGACCCCCTTGTTGTGTAGGTCCAATGTGACCATTTTAAAAACATAAAACCAATAGTTATGAATGGAAATCAATTTGGTGAAATTTAGTGAACCACCTATTTTAATGAGAGTGATAAATCCATGAAACAAACACAGCAGAAGGGTTGAATGATAAGCCTGTCATTATTCTATACTCTCTCTTACTGTCCATGAATCCCATTAAAAGACAAAAACAAACAAACAAAAAACAGTATGTTAGTATGTCTATGTGGGATTCACTTGAACAACACAGCAGTGTGTATGCGTTGGTACGTGTTGTGATGGTAACGAAGGATCATGTCAAACAGTGCAGCGGTGTGGCTCATTGCTATGTTTGGAGCTCTTTGGACACAGAGGAATTCATTGATCACTTTGGTCTTTTTATGGGATTTTTTTTTAAAGAAGAAAATAGATCACTGCCAACCGTATCCATAAAATATTTGAAAATAAATGACTCCATATTCTTTCCTTTGTTTTCTTGTTAAGATGCTTCTCTTTTTTTTTGCAGAGCACAGCAGCTCTGTCACTCAGAGATATGTATAAAACTGAAACCCCCGTCACTGCAGCTGTGGCTATTTATCAGGCAGCTCATTTATTAGTGACAGGATCGCCAGCATCACCGCTCAATTCTTCCCTGTCATATGTAATGCATCTCTGGCAACGATGATTGTAATTACAGCGAGCACGCAGTCCACACAGACAACGCCTCCCGAGCTGCCGTGTCGATGGGAGGCTGCAAGAGGTGAATGGATAGAAATCAAGTTTATAGATCTGTGGTCCGCATGCACCCACCCTCCACTGGAGGGTTGGGGGTTTTAATTGCTGTCTGACCAGGGTTGGTTCTGTGTGAAGATGGGCGCGCTGATATGAGAGGGGCAGGGGGAAGGAATGGTTTTCTTTCTCTGTGGTTGTTGTATTGACAGCCTCTCATCCTGGAGGAGCTGATAAGAACACAGGATCCACGGAGACGCCCAGAGGAGTGGATTGCATTTCAGGGCCTGGAATCAGAGCTGTTTTTTGGGGTCTGGCGAGCCTTAGAGGTCCCGCGTGAAAAACATCCAACGTCTGAGGACAGGGGAGCAGGTTGCAATCTAACGGCATTACCGCAAGTCCACAGCTGATGGGGAGAGCACCAAAGCAGGTGGCACGAGCAAAGAGCCTGTAACCTTGTAACATAAATGAAACAGCTGCAAGAGCGAGGAGCATCGTATTCAGAATCAATGCGGGAAAGTGCATTGATTTACTCCACAAAACACAAACACAGGGGACCTTGCTGCATGCTTTATGTTAGGTCACTGTTTCAGCGCTGCTTTGTTTACTGGAGCGTCTGCTCAGACACAATTTAGGTGGAACCAAAGGAGCATGTCTGCTTTCTTTTTGTATTTAGACTTTCACTGTCATTAGCGTTTCAAATTATTGAACTCAGTTAAGCGTTGTGTTCATTTAACAGTTTTAACAGTCCACGGATGTAAGCACCGAAAGAAATTATAAAATCATTTGTCACCAACATAATATAGACTCATTTTGTTATTATCTAACTATATAACTTATAATCATTCATAAACTACAACCAATAAGAGTGTCCTCATCTCAGCAATGTTTTTTTGTTGCTGCAGTCAAAATGTTTGATCATTGAGCAGTGTTTCATCTCTGAATATGACCATGTGTATGCCAAAGAATGACACATATTCAGTGCTCAATTTTTAGTTCTTTTCAGAGTCTCTGATGCGAGCCTGTAAAACATCACAAGACACAAAACTCTAAGATGCATGAGTTTGCTAACAGAATGAATTAATTATGAATTGATAATTAATTCACTGAAGAATTCAGATCAAAAATATCTGACGGGCAGAAAATGAAATTTCAGTGCCGACATTTCGAACAGCCGGCGCTCCGGTCAGGGAGGAACCTCCACGTATCAGAGCAGGATCACATCACAGATCAATATATGATGTGTAACAGAAGCCTTATATCGAGGCACACTAATACACGTATCTGACCCTCGCAAAGTGTAAAGTGACACAACCCCAAACACTTGACTCATTGCTCCGTTTACTCCCTTACACAATGCTTCTAAGGCTGGAGAATTTACGGTGCTGTAGGACAAATTGCACTATATATGTCATAGATCTCACTGTCAGAAGTACATTACCCCCGCTGAGCTGCTCGGGTCGCCCAGTGAGAGATAATTGTGACCCCCGCTGAGAGGGAAGAGCCCAACTTACTGGAGGCACCTTCTGTTCATCACTCGGCGCTCGTTTAAAGCCCCTTCCTTCAGAGTTAAAGTGGTTGTCCTGGGCTCATTCCTGTGACGCTTTTTTCTCCTCAGCAGATTCCCTATTGGGTCTTGCCACTTCTTCACAGTAAGCAGAAATGAAGGTCCGGGCTTTACATAATAATCTGAATCTTTCACGTCTTCCTCTGTGACATGTGGTACCCTTGATTTTAGATCAACTGTCAACTCTGGAGCCATATTAGTTTTCTATTTTCATTAAACTGAAGTGTTTCAGATGGAAAAATAATCTTGTTTTGAGCCTGATCTTTTTTAATCAAAATGTGTCCATATCAGAATTCTGTGGGTGCCACAAAGCATTTATTTATTCACCAAAAACACAATGCAAGAGTGGAAATCTGTTCTTCTGTTTAGTCCAACTGTACGCCTATTACACATCACTCCCTCTGTTTTTTTCTGCTTGTATTCATGGACAGCAAACAAACAAATAAATTGCCTGAGTGAGACAAGTGTGCTGACATATTTTGGTATATTTTTAGAACGTATTAGACACATATTTACTAAAAGCTTTTTATTTCTGAGCATAAACACTGTGCATATAGGCATATTTTTTATATTAAAGCTACGCCATGTCCTCTAACAGATAAAAATGTTATCTAAAAGCAACAAAATGAACCGTTGCTCAATCCAGTGCACATACAGGCTTTACTGATTCACCTTTACTCATTTGGTATGACCACAAGCTTATGGTGGCCAGTGTGTGCAAACTTTAGATTAATAAAATGATTTCCTTTGTTAGTATTGCTGACTTCATGACTCAGCTCAACTTATTCTTGTGTTACACTACATTTTATTATGCCCATCATTATTACATCCCCTGGTTTTATCTTTTTTTCCAGAGCCCTGGTAGATGTAGGTGGGGACACCATGTTCCATATTCCCTTTTGTTTCAGCTGTAAATGATTATTATTGTGTCTTCGGTCAGAGCATGTTAATAATTAGACATTGCTTATACAAATATTTTAGCCAATGAAGTACACTAGATAATTTATGACAGTTCAACAATTTTTTGATGTTCATTATGTGAACACACTAAAGCATGCTCATGCCGAACAACAGACTCATTGATATGAACACAGACCACTTACTCTCATGTGCTGCTCTCACTACCTCTCCACTGTAGCAGTATTATTCAGTTCCAGTCTACCTGCTGTTCTCTCCACATAACACAAATAACCCCCCTGGCAATAGTGTCTGTCTCATTATCATATTTATTTAAAGTATCGTATGACCCATTTCATTCCAACATGGGTTCCTCTCGTCATGATTGAGTAGTCCCATATTTAAGGCTAGTCTCCAGAGGTGCTGCTGTGCATAATGGGAACATTACTATTAAGCATAGTCACAGGCCTGTCCTTGTCATTAAAATGAAAGAGAAACTCTTTGCTTAGTTTCTAACTAAGCATTGTTTTAGGTTACAATGACTTCATTATCACGGATACATTCAAACCCGGCAGACTGTATAAAAGGATTCCTCAATCCTTCGATGGAGGGAAGGTTGGAAATCCAACGCACACGATCAATGATCTGTCATGTAAGCAATACGAGATGAAATACTGAATCTGTTTGCCCGGTGGCTAGTGATATAGTACACAGAGTCATGTTGGTGGAAGGAAAGGGCTGCGGTGCCGGCCTCTGTAACGTGACCACTCTAATGGACCACATCTGATGAATGGTCATCATTGCACCAATAATACACGGAGAAATCTGTCCGATTGTCAGGTGTACACATCAGTGCAAGCCTTAATGGCCGAATCTGTCACTAAACGTCACGAGTTCGCTCACAATGGCCACTGTCCTGTGGCTGGTAATGGAAGATTAATAGCAGGCTACCGGTCCATCTCTGATCGGAGTTATCGAATGGTTTCCCCTGGATACGTTTCTCAGGACTTGGCCACGTCTGAGCTGTATTGATCTGCTGCTTGCAAATTTATGGTTATGTTTCTTCAATTTGCACAATGGCAAAAACATTGTTGTCTCTGCTGGCATCAGTCATTGACTTCCTGCAGATGTGGCTGCGGCAGAAGGTCTCAGCTCTATCTGTCCCTCGTTCCCAGAGGGTCGAACACTCTCCTTTTGTGACAACATGAATGTCATCGCTGTTATTTTATCCACCTAATTGACTGTGACCTTCTCAGTTCTTTACATTTAGGAAACATTTATTGATAGAGTTTGCTCTCTGGTGCTTTAAATACTGCACATGCTGATATGATATGACTGTCTGCATGGGGGGTGAGGCCTGCTGTGTCGGACTATTCAGCTGGTTTCAAGCATGCTGCCATGCTCTACTTGAGCTGGGGAGGTGACTTTCTTAAAGGAGTGTCTTATAGGACTTTGGACACCAAAGCCAAGGAGTTCCCCTGGAAAACCTAGCCTAACCCATTCGCCCTTAGAGCCCCAAACTTTAGCCTCTAATTGATTTAACCTCCACTCCAGCTTGAGCTTCACATTTAGCTCCTTCCCAACCTGGCAACCCCCGCTCGCTGGCTCTCCATCCCCACGCTGTCTCGTTTAGCTTCAATGCACGAGGTTTCATTACCTCGGCCTTAGTCAAATGGCTGGGAGCTCTGGACTGATATTTCAACTGAGACATAATTAATGAGATGTGCATGTCTGGTTCTCTCTCCTCTGAGCAAAGCACTGTAAGACGTCTGCTGGGACTAAGTGTAGGAGCTAAGAGCAGCAGGAAGAGGAGTGGAGTGTCTTATTGCAGCTATGGTGGTGCAGCAATGGTAGAACCACAATAGAAAGTTTGCTAAATAAATCTAGCTCAGTAATCATAGAGAACATATTGTGCTTTATATAAAACTACCTTAAGTACACTGTATGTTGGGCTGACCTGTTTATAAATGCAGAATTTAAGAATAAAGCATTTTCTAGGCACTCATAGGCAGAGCAAAGAGAAAATGAGTGTAAAAAACCTTTATTTCTGGCATAATGGTTTAATAGGCCAACCTGTGTCAACCTCACAGCCTTCATTATGGTGGAAATAATGTGAAAACCTTCTGTAATATATAGACAGCACAGTGGAAACGAACAATATTCCATTACTAAATGAAAGATCGAAAACAAAGGCATGTTATGAATATATAATAGAAATAAAATCAAATAATACACATCATATTATGGTGAATACTTTCCCAATGAGAAAATGGATGAGAAAAATGATTAATGATCTATTTTAGCTCTGAATTGATTGGTGTCCAAGATGTTCAGCACAGTGTCACGCCATAGGATCATGCAGAGTTGTGTCCATGGGGGTGTTTACTTTCAGTGTGTTGCCTACACGCAGTACAAGTTTTAATCAGTCTGTTTTTATTATTTCCGCACTGATGAAGACTCTGTGAGGTATGAAGTGGCTGCCAGTTGAAACACTTACGTCTGACTAAATTAAGGCTTTCCATTTACCATTCCTCCTCCCTTCTGCGCAAGAGTGCCTGAAGAACATTTTCCTTGTCTGTTGTTCCATCTACCTAAAGGCTCCCCGTATGGGAAACTCACTCAGCGCTTGGCTTTCTGCATGCCTTCAGTAAAAGGCACAACTTTTCTCATCACGTTAAATGTTTCGCAGCCACAGGTCTGAATGTGTAAGAGTTGAATTTTGTCCAAATTGCTCTCAGACATTCGCAGCCAGGAATGGAAGTGGCGAGACTTGGCATTGTATTTCCCGAATTTAAAGCCAGCTGCAGTGCTGAAAGGTGGCGAGGGAGAGCACCACCAGTCAAATACGTGTTTCGAAAATGATATTTTCGTCAGTATTGGCTGTCTGACGCTGCCGCACAGCATTTTAGTTGTTTTGCTCGTGTAGTTTATTCATTGAAAGCTCAGGATGATGGTTTAGAGAACACAACAATTACAACACAGCTTCTTCAACGAAATAAAGCCCTGCAGCAATGTTAAAATCATCATAAACAGGATATGCTGTGTTTTCGCATAACAACGTGTAATGACGGCTTTGGCACTGCATAACAACACACTTGAAGCAGGTTTCTGGCCCATGATCAACATTGTTTTGACTTTTACCACTTGACAAAGCCTCTTCTAAATGAGTTAATCCAGTGAAGAGACTCAAAAATAACTTCTTTGTTGACTCAGAGGTAACCTTCCAATAGCTTTCACGCTCATTTTTTTGAATGAGTTTGAGGATTAAATGTAACGCAGGGAATAGATCTTACTAAAGAAAATCTTCCACAGGGTTTTCAGGACTTCACTGTAAAGGTGCCACTGGTGCTTTTTGATTTTTCACCATTTAAAATGAACAAGATTGGAGGATATTCTCTACCAGCAGCAGAGTTAGCAACACCTAACACGTGCATGACCTTTAGCTGCTGAGATTCCATCCCATTATCACCTTCCCACAGTTGGCATGTATGTGCTTCAGAGGCGTGTTTTGCACCCAGACTTTCACAGCAATCCTTTAATGGAGAGTTTTCACTGCCAGGTCTCATGGAAACACGCTTTCTATTAACAGCCATTGTCACAGCGCAACAACAGTCCAGATGTTTTTGTGCGGACTCAAATAAGCCATTAACCCTGTAATGTGCAATGTGATTCTGACCGCCTTTAAGCACAGACTCAGACCCTGACTGGGCGAACTTGGCGACAGCGGTGGACATCTGCCTCTTGTATATTTCAACCTGGAGCTGCCATGCTAATGATGTGTGGTGGGTGTTGATGCACTGAGGCATTACACAAGCCACCGCTGTGGTGTGAGAATGGCTTCTCTCTTTCAGATGACACAAAGACACGTCTGCGGTGTGTTATACTGTGAACTGTCATCCTGAGGAGTATGCATAGTCTTCACAGTCCTCTTTTTTTTTTCTTTTCATTTTTACAGCCTTATTTGCTCATGTGTCTTAGGTCGCAGGTCTGACATTGACAATGCTGTCAAAGATTACTGTCAGACAATATACCCAGAGCTGCAATGCTGGTCTTAAACAACATGTCTTACCTAGCGGCTAAGATGCTTAATAATTGGGAAAAAATGCTGTTATTTCAGCTTTTCCTTCCTTCCCTTGAATTTTTACTCCTGTTGTTGTTTTCCCTGCTCTGGTTGCCTGAGTGAAGTGACGTGCCAGTGGGTGACAACATGCTGCAAAATATGGTTAACATGTTTCATGTGACACTTCAATTTCCTCTCTGTCAATCAGCGCAGCTGCTGTATCTCTCTTATTGCTCTGCTAGACTGACAGCTCTTGATAGATCTAGTTCTCATTTGGCAGCAGGAACCTGTGATTATACAGACAAGCATGCAAATACATGCATATATGCAAGTAAGACCTACATACAAGTGTGCTTTCTGCATGTGCACACCACCAAAACTCCATTTTTTAACATAAATTTGGTCAGGATTGAGTCATGAAGAAATATAACGAATTGCTACATTGGTATCAAGACAGAAATAATTTCTAGCAGTGAGTGTATTTTAATCCTGGACTAAACCACTTTATTTTTTGCAATGTGCAAAAGAGCAGCCCTCGATTTATGTCAACAAACTGGTTCTAAAATAATCTGAAATTCCCTGAAAATGGATTTTGTTTACAGTAAATCCTGCACAATCTGGGCACAGAGGTGATGGCTCCTGGGCCCTGCTGTACGCCTGCTGTGGCCTCGGAGAGATTGTCATAAAAATGGTGCGTCCTGAAGAGACAGCCGGCGGCGTTGCTGAGTCGGCAGCCCCACTGTGTCCTAGAGTAGTCCATTAGCTCTACCTGCCCCTTTTCTCCACAGGATGCCCACAGCACTAAATGAAGCCAGGCATATTTTCATCTTCCTGACAGGCTGGCTGCGGCTGCAACCAGGGGAGATGGAGGCCTGTGTCAGCCGGCACATTCTGCCGCATTTCAGCAGGCTGGATTGGCCCAGATGCCAGCACACAGACCACTATATCATTCATGCAGGACTTATCCTTTTTTCATTGTTGTTGTTGTCTTTTTCAGGACAACAGATGTCATTACAGTGAGAAAGTGTGGTCACGTATAACATCTGACTGTACTGAGGTGCTCAAGTTAGCCAGTTAACCTCCAAGTTCAAGTGAGCCATACTGGCCCGCAGCTACCGTATCTAGGCAACATCAGAAATGCAGGGGTGTAGGGGTAGCTGCACACTTCTGCACTTGCACACATGTTCACAAACCACCTACAGTGTGTCTGCTGAAGTGTTCTACTACAGGAGCAGTAGGAGTCCTAGATGGAGCGGTAAACCTTTCTGGAAAAAACAGTTTTTCATAGAGTCCACCTTCTGCTCAAAGCTACTTGTGGTGTGTGACTCACTTTTTGGATGACTTCTCATCATTAATTGTTAGTAATTCAGTTGATTCAGTCTTTGAATCACTGTTTTCATAGTGCTGTTTTGACTGATGAAAACAATCCTAATTAATTTCCTGTAGAATTCTCATCTGCAACGCTTGCTGTTCATCAGCAGACTGAGTCAGTTTGAGTAAACTCCATCCACTGATGAAGACCCTGAGATGCAGTTAAATTTCTGCAAAAATGACAGAATACTGATTTGTGCAGATAAACAGGGGTGCAAACCTCTCTGAAAAACATATATGCTTCTATGCATGTATATTTGCCTACACGCAGTCAGAAAGCACATTGCAGCCTTCACCAATCAGAGGACATGGATTATAAAAACTTGTTGAGGTGGCTTTGTGCATCATTTCTTCATGAATGGTGTTTGTGAATGGTGTTTTAGCAGGTAAACACATCAGTGGCCTTTTGAGGAGAAGTAATACACAAGGAAAAAGAACTTCCACTGCTGCATAGGGTTCATGTAGACTATAAATGGAAGAAAACAAGTCATTGTGTTTTTATTTGTATTCTGACGAAGGCTCCTTCACTGCCATTTAAGTTTGCTGCTGATATAACTCCCAAAAAGCATTGTTTTTTTTCCCCTGCACACTGGGAGCAAACCGAACCATCTGCCTCCAGAGTAGCTCTGCCTCTGAAAAATGTTTGTAGAACAAAAACTCCAATCTGCAGAATGAATGCCACCCCATAACACCGGCTATACCTGGAGTATTTATGTGCATTTTGCTGCAGATGCTCGGGGAGAAAGCTTTCAGAGGTGTGGAGGAGTTGGTGCAGCAGCTCAATCTTAAACCATGGTGGCCTGTACAAAGCTAACCACCCACTCACGTTAGAGATAC
>JBAJHX010000040.1:3700570-3723996 GCA_037176925.1 Amniataba percoides | reverse complement strand
ATCTTATATATATATGATGATTGTGTTTTGACCATCAGAGAGAAAGAGTCATTATACTCACCTGGTAAAAGGTTTGGGTGAGCACTGAGGGCTCAGTATGTACACGTACGTGTCATTTGGAGGCTGATCTGACTCTCCCAGGTTCACAGCTAAACAGATTTGCTTTGACAGCTTTGATAAGTAGAGCCACTAATACGCTGTTTAGAGCTCCAACAAGCCACCAAAGGAAGACAAATTCAATTTGTTCCATCTGACAGGTAGCAATGGCAAGAGTGATCGGTCTGACTTGAATGGGTTTTCTCCTGAGCCGCGAGCATCACCTTTTGGCTTCTGGCATTGAAGTGGCGTAGACATTTTCCAAATAGCCATTTAAGAGCACGTGTGGAGAGGTGAAATCCATCCTCTGCAAACATAGCTTTTTATCAAAATGAAGCGGGCAAGGACGTCATGGAGCGAGTTCCAGGCTGCTGACTCTCTGGGACGAAATGGAGCTGCTCCTCAGTGGTGATTTTTAACACTCAACACTGATGAATTTTTAGACCTCCCAAGATATGGGAGCGAGTGACGATATTACAGTGTTCTGTGGAGTTCTGGTGTGTAACACTTTGACGCTGTGGAGGAAGCTCGGCAGCACACAGCGTGTTGTTGAAGCTCACCCAAAGACTGAATTGAAACATTATCTACAGAAATAGAGAGTCTAATATTTTACATCATGATTTAACCAGTATGACACATAATGTCACTCCTACTCAGCAACTAAAAATATCCCACCTTTTGAACGAGGATGCGCTATCAGCGCTCATCTGTACGTTCGCCGGATCTGTGGGCCCCCTCTCACAGAGCATCTTTTGGCAGAAAGCACCGCAGGCCATTAGCGAGGCGTAAGGAGTCCCACTGGTTTATTTCCAGTTCAGACTGTGGCTTCTCTCTGCGCTGGGAGTGGTGATTTATCCTTCTGCTGTCATTCCTGTCCTGCTGTCCTCAGCACAATCACTCCGTGCGCTGGCTCTGTATGAGCACACCTTTCGCCGGGCTCGCAGTATTACATTCAGCAAAGGATGAAAAGATCTCAGATGCGCACCCCTCCCCCCCAAAACCTTTCAAGTTAAGTGTGATTAATCATACATCCTTTCTCTGCTTGTGTCCACTGTCTTTCTAATCATCCACATTTTTTGTTTCAGTATTATGTGCAACAATTCAAATTCCTTTTTTGTGTATTTTATTTGTTTATTTGTATTAGAGCGGCTGGCGACAACCTGTGATTAAACACATCAGCTTTTCTTCTGGTGATTACAGACAGCAGAGCACAATCCTCTCATATAGTCTAATGACATAAACCAGTACAGCAGCCCAGGCAGGTTTTCATAAGTCACATAATCCCCTGTGATAACTAAAGCATTAGCAAAACCCCAGAGCATCAATCACAGAGGGAGTCAGATGGATTCTGATTTCTGATAAACAGCAGGGATTACAGTTATGCATGTGAGACTTGGAGGATTGTCCATATGAGGAGACGCCACGGCAAACATATCGACTGGGTGGGGATGTGTTAACATGTCCAGATTAAGACTTGTCTCTGACATTTACTGGTGTAAGTCAGACAAATATGAAGTAAATCTGCATGATTTTAAATCGTGAGGAATTTAAAATATGACCAAACAAATTACATTACATGTGTCTGTGTTTTCTATAATGCTGTCTGAAGTGGCTGCTCAGCTGTAACGACGGCCTAAACTAGATTTAAGACTAAACAGGCCTGTGCCCTGATTGAATTATATTGATAGTCCACTAACTTGCAATAACAAATAGCTCCTGAAATTGTTTTTACTAACCTAATGAGGAAACTTTTTTAATGAACAAACGTGCAAAGTTGCAAAATATTCTTTCTTTTCCCTACAGTAGGGTGTTTGTTCTCACCAGCCATTGCAAACAGCTCCTCTCTACAGCGTGTGAGCAGAAAAATTTAGTTGACTTGAAAAAAACAAAACCCAGGTAGCAGTTATGTTTCAAAATGTAACATTTTGAAAAACAAATTAGGGTGTGTTTGATTAGCGAGATCCATAACAGAGTAGTATCCAGATTTAGGCCCTTATCATGTTAGCTAGTTAGAGTTATGCTTCAGTGGTCCCTTTACCATGCTCTCAAACAAAATCGCAATAAATCACACTGCCACAAACCAGCTGGTGCTTGTGGGAGATTGGGGGGGCCTGGGGCAGTTTCCCACTTTGCATTTTAAGCCGTTACTGCAGACAGTGGAGAGACAACAGGATGAAGGAGATGTAACAAAGGTCCTCAGTGAGACTTGCACTGGGGACGTCGCAGTCTTGACCCCTGCGTGGTATCTTAACCCTTTAACACCACGCAGGAACTCCACCTATTTGATGTGTGCACTCAGAATTTATACTTTATTATTTCACACTCATAAACAGCATGATAAAAGCTAGGAGCCCCCGCCCCCCGCATTTAGAATACAAACAAGAATTTAAAAGCACTCTGCTCATGAACATAACATCTTTTTAATTCTGCATGCCTTTAATTTATTTGACACAGAATGGCAGAATTATTCAATTAGACACTCGCCCTCAGGATATTCATTGATGCACATTGTTTACCAAATCTGAATCATTCCTACAAAACTGTAGAAATAACAAAGTAATAAAGATAAAATGGAAGACTACACATTGTCAGAGGTGAGGGGGTTTCTCGGGGTTTCTCGGGTGTTGTGGTAGATGCGTCGGTTAGCGCAGAGCAACGACTGGATTTGATAAAGACTGAGAACATTGTCACACAATCAACAGACTCTCTTGGTTTCTTTCTCTTTAAACTGCTCGCTGTGGACGACACCCTGTCTTACAAATGGAAAAGAGCGTTTGTTCTTTCCTCAGCTCACCAACAAGCTGGTGTCTAATTGTGTCCCTGGCTTCACAGAAACCCAAACATGCTGCGGAATAGATTCGTGTTTGCATCAATTTCTGTTTCACATTCTGTCTAATTTTCCTGTAACTTTGCTCCGTTATGCTCTCTGCCTGATGCCTGTGTATGCACAGCTGACATGGCTCCTACACTGTTAAATTAAAAGCATCACGCTTGAGCTTTGTTCTTGATCAGAAAAAAAAGGACTTTTCTCCTTGTTCAAGCATTTTTATCCATCGGCGCGTACAACACTGTTGGTAGACAGATGACTGAGATATCCATGCAAACATCCCGGGCACCGAGTCCGGTGCACAACCTGTCAGAAATGCGGAACAGTTGCACAAAAGCTGCAGTAATACAGCGAGATGTCGGCCGTGTGATCCGGCTCCGTGGCTCAGCGTTCAAGAGATGCCACAGCTCAGTGATCAAGGCTCTATCCAGGTGGAGATGATGGATGCGCAGGACATCGGTTAAACTCAGCACATTTAAAACATTTCCTGACACTCTCTGCTCGCCCTGGAAACACTGCTTCCTCTGATGATCCTTTTGTAGGACCTATCTTTAAATTTAATTATCCTGACCCAACAAACCGTGTGCTGCTCAGTACATTCAGATTTAATTAGCAGCGAAATTTATTTATTTAGGTATTGCGATGTATTTTTTTTGTACATAGCACGCAGATGGACAAAAGTAAACGTCAAACTCCACTCTCTCTATTGCAAAGGTGGACCTGTCTTGCATATTCATCAATCCAAGGTCATAACTTTGCAGAGGGCCACTTATTCCCATTTGCACATGCAAGGTTAGAATTAGCACAGCGGGGTGTAGTATTTAACTTGAGCTGAATAGGGCCCTGCATGATCACTTCCAGTCACTGGACTTGGGGTAATTACAAAAGTTGGAACATACAGTACAATGACTGAGAGCAGAGTGCAGCCCAGCCAGGATAAAAACCCAACAGTCAGTTACTGCATTAGAGCGAATCACTAAAGCTCGCCTCTCAAATCCCTCACCCAGGAATTGGCAAGAGCCACCTAATAAGCACTCGCTCTCTGAACAAAGGCAGGAGAGATATAGGTGAGGTGTGGAACCAAACTGGTTGTTTTTTTACCTCCTGCTAGCTAATTGATGACCTAGATAGTTGAGGGAGACAGCTGTATAACTCACTGTTAAAGGAAAACACGGAGAGAGGGGGGAAAGCATTGCTCTCCTTTTGTCTCCCTGACCATCTCCAGCGGCTGGTGGAATTGTGTTTAGCCTGTGTAAAGGTTGTATGATGGAGATGGGTGTCTGCATGCTGCATGGTAATGCATAACATTTGGGTTTCTAAGCGGTGACCTTGTGAAATAATCTGAGCCTGGAAGCCTTTGATAGACGGCGACATGCCAGAGGTGGTCAAGTTCAATGTTGGCTCAAACCAGAACATTATGATAATGTTGCACATTGAAAATTTATGTTCAAACATTCAGGACATGCGGATTCAGGAAGTGCTTTGAACTGATATCGGTAAAGTACTCTTCTGATTTTACAAAGGGAGACGGACAGAATTTCTGGGTGATATGACCTAAAATGCTGCATTTCATGATAAACTCACATTTACCACCATGATCACAAATATAATTATATTTTTATGCTATATGATCACAAGTGTGTGATATTTCCTTCCTCATGTTGACTCATTTCTGATTGGTTTGTACTCGTCAGTTGTTGTACTTATTCTATGGTATTGTGGGAGGTGTAGAGGAACTTGATGTTGGGAATACAGCTCTAAATATCTTACCTTCTGTTGTATTATTATATATATTATATTATTTTTAAATTATGAATTAAGGTTGTTTGGTAAAGAAGGGTAATTACTGTGGACTAACCCTGAGGAAACACAGGTGGAGGTTGTCAGGGCTGACTGCAGGCATTTAATCTCTGTTTTTATTTATTACAAGTATTACTAAAAAGACATCACGCTATAACTATTAGTGAGTGAATCAGGAATGCTTTTTTCTTATACCACCAACATTATGGCTGTTAACCAATTAAATTTAAACATTCATCTTTCTAAGACTGATCCAAATAACCTGTACATAAATGCAGAAAAACAGCATTTACTTCATGTTTTGATCAAAGAACCTTTGATTGACTTCACCTTTGAAACCAAACTGCCACCCTTGCTGCTGTACATACTTTTAACTTTAATGTAATTTGATACCAATATTCTACTGGTTTTCAGTCAGACCACCTCATTGCAATATAAAACCATAACCCACGAAAAAGGTGACACAGTGAACCTGCGATAAGACATCTCAGAGTTGCCTCCACACCGATCCTATCGAGACAGGGCCAGGAAAAAATTGCATTAGTTCAGTCGCCGGTTGAGCCATGTGTGTTCGACATAAGAAATGTCTCTGCTCTTTATCTCAAACACACAGATTCTGATTGATCTGCGCTTTCGCTCTCTGTTGCAGTTTAACTTTGTCGGCAAACTCCTCGGGCCACGCGGGAACTCGTTAAAGAGACTACAGGAGGACACCCTCACCAAGATGTCAATCCTGGGAAAAGGATCCATGAGAGACAAAGAAAAGGTAACACTCCACTCTGGTATTTCTTTCCCCTCCCCCCTCGCTCTTCTTGCTCCTTTCAACATCATGTTACATGCTGCATTAGGTCTTTTGTGAGAACATCTTTTTGTACATGGCAGACTGAAGATTAGCAAGTAATATATATTATTATTTATTATTACATTATTTATATTATTACTATTTATTATTTAGGTATTATATTATATGACAAATAAACTTGTATATGATTATATGAATATTTACGCATATGATGAATACTATATTGATATTATAATATTAAATTACCTGGGAGCAGAGAAAATGAAATATAAAGATATTCACTTTGCATCATAAAAGACTTTTTCCTCTTCATATAATTTTGGGTCTGTGTTTACATGTCTATCTCATTTTAAATCTGATGGGTCACCCAGGCTACGTTTGATTGACAGCTGGCGGGTCACATGGACTCTGCAAAGATCTGAAAAACATTTTCATTTTGAAAACAAGTTTCAGAAGTTTATGGAAATGCAAGTGATCTTGTTTATCTCCAAACACGTCAAAGCCTGCTCTCTCATAGTAAACAAAATCCACGCAGTCAAGTCAAGAGCAGATCAAGAGCAGACTGCACACAAGACGTCTAAATTTATGACTTTGTTTCCCCGTAACAGGATAAGAGAAATTCCCTTCATAATGATATGAACATAAACGGAAACTATGTGGTAACAAATAAAAAGAATAATGGATTTTATAGAAAAGGCTCAACACAAACTGGTTTCATGACTTTTATCATCTGTGATCACGTCAGTACATAAAGACAGGATATAAACGGCTCTAACATCGGCTCCTTAGCAGCAGAATTGATTGCAGACCGGACTGGTTAACAGAGAATAAATCGACTTCACCCGGCTCGTCTGGGTCTCTGCTCTCTCTGTTTGTCAGGGGTGATTTGTTGGCGGCGATGATTCTCGCTATCATACAGCACATTCTTTTTGATTACTGTGATCAATAGTCTTTGATGGTCGACTCCTCTCAAGTACCTGGAGAAAAGATCTGTCATGGAGATGTGCTGACCTCGGCAGCCCTCACCTCTCTGCACAAACCCACCCTGGGATTTATGACTGACAGCTTTTTGTCGGGGACGCTCGGTGCAGCACCACTTCTTCTTTTTTTTTTTCCTTTTTTTTTTCCAGGGGGTTGAAGAGGGATACACCCTCGCTACAAAACTGCTACTTTACCTTTAGCCGGCTGCTGACTTTCTGTTTCCAGCTGCACAGCATGTGTCATCGCAGGTTTCAGCACTTGAAATTCCTCGTGTAGGTCAGGAAGCCGCAGAGCAAAAAGGTTGGGTTGGCTTTCAAGGCTTTTTCAAGTCGACGAAAAAACGAAGTTGTCTTGCTGTTACAGAAGCACCAAGTGAGGCTCTGTCGCCTTTAAGGACATGTTTCTATTTATATTGATAAGATACATACTGTACCGTGCTTCTAGGTTACGCCTGACTGACAGGAAAGGAGATAATGTACAGTTTGCACCACGCGTAAGACATTAGATGGAAATGTAATTGTAGTCTTGCTGCTCAGAAAATTCACTTCGACAGATGCGTTGGAAGAGGAAACCGTACAAACGTTCAGCACGCTCCCTTTTAAGGTTTACATATGGCTGAGACACCGCAAAGAGCTGGGATAATTGCTTAGAAATTTGCCGCCGCGGGACCTTGATCTTGTGTTGACGACAGTGTGAGCGCACAGAGGTCGAGAGGCACCGAGCTGTCGGTGTCAGAGTCTGCCCGCCTGGTTATGGCACCTCGGCTGTCCTGCCGCTGTCAGGGCAGGATGATGTAAAGGCATCCGTGTTCCTCACCCCCTTCTCGTTTGCGCCGTGATTAACTCATCCATTTTCCTCCCTGGGACTTGTACTCCCGCTTTAATTTTCCTGATAGACAAAACAATCACATTGTCTTTGTTTCACTTCTGCTAAGTCCTGCGTCGGCTTTAATTACGAGCTGCTGTGGAGAAAAAACTTCACTGCCTGCGAGGATGGCTTGGCATGTTTAAGACCTGTCCCACACACAAAAAAAAGAACCTAGCTGTGTGTGCTTACAAATAATACTACGTCCATTTTCATTTGAAGATCCGGGGTTGATGTAATTATCACACTGAGCATGTGAATTATGGGAGATAAAGTTCAGGGTGGCAGATTTTTGCCACAGTTTTTTTTACATTTTTTTATTGTACACTCTCACCAAGTCAATCAGTCTCCTCACCTTTAGCAAACTCAGCCACTCTGGTGGGGGGATTCCTCTTTCATTCATCTCTTCAGATTTAGTTCTTGTATTGGTGGTGATGGGTAGGTTTGTACAGCATGTTATGTAGAATTACTGACTTGGGCTATCTTCTTAAAAAATATCCTTGCTCAGGAAGTGATGTATGCGTGGTTGACTTGGAATACCTTCAGTACCTGCGTAAGTGGTGTGAACAGAAGTGGCTGAAATTGAAACATACAAAGAAACAACTGTCATCTAGTGCCACCCACCAATCTCAGCGGGAGACCCATTCAGCCGGGGCCATTTCAGTATATAAAAAGCCCTGTGCCATGAGCAGACACCGCCAAAGATGGAGACAAAATACATATATTTCTTTTTAAATTACATGTGATGACGGGTTGGATTTTAAGATCAACAGGAATCGTAGCATTTAAGATCAATGTAGCATTTAACTGTGGTCATTTACAGCTGATGGTCGTGGAGTTTGCTCTGAATAGTTGAAGTTACAAAATGTTAAGATGTTTCAATACTTTAAAAAGTACTGAAATAAAAATAAAAATATAATAAAAAATGGGCTTTAATATCAGTATCAATATAATGGATTGGAAAGTTGGGAACTTTCTGGAATAAAGAGCTGTGATTGGAGAGTAGATCCAGAGGGTTAGGGTGTGTGTGTGTGTGTGCGTGTGTGTGTGTGTGTGTCTCTTATATATATATATATATATATATATATATATATATATATATATATATGAACACATTCAGTGAAAAGACTCAAACCAGCACTGTTTGTCCACCTCACTTCTTCCTGACTTCACTGTGGTTCCAGGCAACGCTGCATTTGTTCTGCATTATTTTTAGACGTGAATTAATACACATATGCTAATGGAAAATAAACCACCCAAGTTCATGGCAACATCTCAGCTAGTAAAACGCTGTGACTCATGTAATTGTGTAAGTGTTGAGTGTAATAGCTCTTTGGACAACAGTGACACTCGCAGAAGAAGTATGTGTAAGACACACCAGCCTTTGTATACACAGACAGCACTCGAGTCAGTGGAAATTCAATGTTGGCTTTTTCCTTTTCGTGGAAGAACAATAAGAAAAATACAGACTGTTATCAGACCGCTCTGTGAGACTGGTTTTAAAAATATCAGTGTCTGGAGAAGATCCATCCCTGGACAATGTCGGCATCAGTAGCTCGATCACCTTTGGATTTCAGCTGGCAGATAAAGATGAGCAGTGATTGGACAGGGGGTCGGAGGGGTCTATGAGCGGAGGAGATTGAAGATAGAAACTGGTGCCGGTCATGATAATCTATAAAAAAAATCTTTGCTTTGCCTTTTTAAAGAGGATAAGTGGTCTTTGTGTTTGTAAGCCACTTTGAATGTCGTAAGGCTGATAGAGCCGTGCAGTTCATCACCAAAGCAGGAGAATATATTGCTTTATTAAATACAGTTTGATGTGTCATCTGTCATTCAGACAAAATAATAGAATTTGCCCTCATTTCCCAGAGTTTTACCTCCAAGCGCCTTCTGTAGCAGCTCCTGCGTCCAGAGCGCAGTGGCCTTCTGTTTCCAGGGTGAACGGCTTTTCATAAGCAGATTTACAGAGAAAAAAAAGTAAACAGGAGGAAGATGCTGCCAATAGATATGAGAAACAGACAGCTGTAATCTCCCGCCGTGGGCTGCTTAGCTGCTTTAGGACTCTGCTGGATCACGATGCTTCTTATCAGCACCAGGAGAGGGGCCCCCACGTTTAAAAACTGCTATTATATCTACAATATCAAATGCAAATGATGCGGTCACACAGGCAGATTACTTTCCTACCAAATGAGATATCTATAAAGAAGAACCCTGACACATTTCTTTATATATTAAATAGATCATATAGCTGGGACAAAAAGAACAAAAACTTTTCAGGAAAAGGAAGTCCTCAGATGACACAAGCTCATGTCTGGCTGATGACGGTTAAATCACATGATAATTATTTTTCATGCAAACATACCAAGGACCACATGAAAGTGAAGAGGAGGGAAGAGCAGGCTCTGCACGCAGTCGTCTCTGTAACACCCTGCTTACGCTCCCTCCTCGACACCGGCAGCTCCGTCAGCACTGGTGCTATGCGCAGAGGAGCCCTCTGCTCGTAAAGCGCAGATTTATGGGGGAAATTAACATATCATTAACATACCACAGGCACTCTTAAAAGAAGGTTATTTATAATTAGGTGACATCAGAGACACTGGCATGCACGGCGCTGGAGAGGGAGATGGGGAAGAGGAAGTTGCCGCCATTTGGAAAAGCCCCGGAGAAGACTTTTTTCTTCTCTGTTGAAAAGAAGAAACTGGGACGCCAAACCTGTTGTTTCCTTTGTGTAATGTGGTGGGAGACATTTGGGGTTTTTGCTGTCCTATTTCTCGCCATCAATAACATTATGCTGGCCTGCTTCTGTCGGACTTGAATGGCCTGCGCTGCCCCTCGCTGTTTATGTGATATTTCCTTCTGTCGCGAGTCTAAATGAGCTTCTGCGATAAGAGGTGGAGAGCAGCGAGTTAGATCTGCTCTACATCGAGAAGTTTAAGTATACATGTTCTCTTAGGCCTGCACGCATCTACGAAGGAGCTAAACTCGTAACCGCATGTCGGCGTCCTCTGTCGTTGGGACCGTTCGTTTGAATGAGCCGCTCCGATACTTGCTGCTCGCTCCGGCTCGAGAAGTGCGACACTACTGAGTTTATGTTGTTGCGTGAAAGTCGTGAAAATAAAGATGTCATGTGAAACGTAAGTCTGGCGCAGCAGTTGTTTCGAACAGACTTTCCTGGCAGTGTCAGCCACGGCGCGTCTGACCTGACAAGATGATCGACATCTTGAGATCGGCGTCACGCGCTTTGTGAGACTATAGCGCGCCGATTAATAATAAAGACTGTGAAAAAGTGGACACCGTAGATGGAGTATAAAAAATAATAAAATCTGAAGCGTAATGTTTATATATTGCCAAATCGAAGAAGCAAACAGGTTCTACATGTACACTGTGTATGAAGCTGCTGTCCAGTCCTTTATGTCACTTCACCTCGCCGTCCAAACTCTCAGAACTAAGAAACTATTTGATGCTTTATTGTGAAACTTTTTACAGACATTTGTTGTCTGTCCATAGACGACTTTTTCTCTTCTTCTCTTGAGGCTGACATTTGCAGTTTTGAATGAAATATCTCCAAGTATTGGATGGTTTGCTGCAATTTTTTCCCTCTGGCCTTCATGCTCTCTTTTGTAATAACATCAGGTCAATACTTCTGTTTGTCCTGCGCTTTGGATAATGACCAAATATCTGAAAAAACACATGGAATTTGTATCAGGCTCAACTGTGCTTTTTGTTTAGTGCTTCTTCACAACTTGCTAAATTAAGATGGTGACCACTGGGAGCATTGCCATGCCGAGTACATCTGTAAAACACAAGCACCAGATGACCTTGATGTTACTGTAAAAGTCTCTTTAAATGAAGCGCGCTTTGTCTAAACTTAGTAACACATGATGGAGGACATGAACCACAGTATCTGGTCTCAAAGGTTGTGTTTCATGCAGACAAACATTTCTTATCTACATGCGGCTGTAATGTTCATTCTATACTAAAGTGGAAAAAACATTTAACGTAACACAATTACATTTCCTCCTTGGCAAAGCAAATAAAGCAGTATAAAAGTGTTTTGTAGGACTGCATGGATATAATTCCAAACTATTTGCTCTTTTTTGAGGTCATAATCATTTAGATGCTTATTTAATTCCTCTTTTTGCTGCAGTGTGCTCATTGCTGTGATTTTTTTAGCACTTCAAGCACATTGCTGTCCTCTTCTTCAGACCGTCTGTGAATGAAGATGAATGTTATTTAAAAAACCTCACTGCTGCTGTGAATAATTGAGTATGTCCTTTGTGGGGAAAGAAACATTCTGTCTAGACTGTCTTGTATGATTTTGCTGACATGGTGAAAAATACATAAACACGTTACACCAAAATGATGGACAGATGATGAGTCGCCAAAGTATGTAGGTATTTGAAGACCCTGTTTATACTGGCCCTTTTCTATTTAAGTGAACCAGATTTCTCGTCAAATAAAAGGGAAATATAAACACAAAACTGGTCTTTGTTAAGATTGATCATTTTTTTCAAATGATTCCTTTTTTCTTTTTTCTTTTTTTTAATATAAGGCACAATCTTGTTAAATAAAATGAGTACTGAAGTTTATTCTTGCCTCTTGGATCCCACAGATGAGATAAAATGCAACAAGCAGGGCAGATAATATGATGAAGTGTATGAGAGCACATACTTTATCTGTACATTTGTTATGAGGACAGGCAGCTGTGTGAGGACAAAAGCAATCGGTTAAATGTGACAGCCGCACTTGAAAGGATTGTAAGGACTGCCGGGTTGCAGACATACAAGTTTACAAAAAGCCACATAAATATTTCCTGTCTATCTTTTTGTAACTCTGCCGCACTGAAGCATCAAACCTCATTATGTAACAGTTATGGAAGAACTTCCTGCAGTAAATCCTTGCTGAAATACAAAAAAAAAAAAAAAAGATAAATGTTCCTGGCTGTGGCAGCTAACTCATGCTCATTCCCTAGACGGAGGATTTACGGCACAGTTTTTTTTTGTACCATCAGGAAGAAGAGCTACGGCAGAGCGGCGAGGCCAAATATCACCACCTCAACGAAGACCTGCACGTCCTCATCGAGGTGTTCGCGCCGCCGGCCGAGGCCTACGCCAGGATGGGTCACGCTCTGGAGGAGATCAAGAAGTTTCTCATACCAGTATGTACGCTTCTGTCTGCATACACATTTTCTCTGGCTTTCCTTTTTCTGCTCTAGAATGTCTTCTCTGCTGCTCTTTGGCCCAGCCAACTCATTTTCAGCCTGACCACAGTGAAGCGAGTGAGTAACAGCGGAGACGACCCACTCTTTCATTCACGCTCTTTGTCTGTTGCGCGCAATGTAATTCTGTCAGGGCCGTCGGAGTGTGTGTGGAAAGCGTCTGATTCAGTGTGTGTGATCCCCGGGTGGGAAAGTCGTGGGTATAACAGAAATAAAAGAGCGCAGGAGGGAATCTCTACACGGGCCAAACCCTCCTTGGCAGCAGCGTGCGGCACGGAGCTTATTTACTCTTCCTTCATTCATTATGGATGATTTCTCCGACGCTCAGAGCTATGATGATTTACATCTCATCATTAATTATCAGCAGACCCGCCCCATCCCCCTCCCCCGTTACCTCTCCCCACCATTCTCATAAAGCATATTTACTGATAGAACGGACACATGACAATCATATCAATCGTTTTACTGTTTAAAGACCTATTTCCATGTTAATTATGTGTTTTAATTTAGTGGCAAAAACAACTGTGTGAGAAGATAAAGGCAAACAGGGTCTTGAGGATTTATCAGCAGGAGATCTGAAATGTTTTGCTGCCTCAGGAACAGCGGTCACGGCAGTACTGTAAAGTACATTAATTAGATATTCCCGGGGCTGTAGCCCTGGAGATAAAGGACGAAATTTAATACAGTGTAATTGAAAGCGAGTCTATTGCTGTCTCTGTGTGTGTGTGTGTGTGTGTGTGTGTGTGTGTGTGTGTGTTAACATGCTGCCTTTCTGTGTGCAGGATTACAATGATGAGATCAGACAGGCCCAGCTGCAGGAGCTCACATACCTGAATGGCGGCTCGGAGGATGCCAAAGTGCCGTCGGTGAGGGGCAAGTCAGCCGCCCGTGGAAGAGGGACACCTGTTCCAGGGCCTCCCAGGTAACCTGCTTCCAAGTGTGTGTGTGTGTGTGTGTGTGTGTGTGAATGTTTGTGTGTGTGTATGTGTGTGTGCACAGTACTACACTTGTTGTGTATGCACTTTCGTTCAGCTGGGGAATGGGTATTGTTTACAGTTAAGGGGCTACTGGGAAGGCAGTTGTTTTTTTTGTTTTTTTTTGTAAATGGATGTGTACAGTATCTTGTTGCTTGTTCAGACATAATGGTGTCCCTTTGAGTTACAGTTACAACTGCTTGTGTCTGATTCAATGATCTCAAATTTAAGTTTATTTTTTTATACTATATTTCTTCCATTTTCTACACTCTGTGTGTGTCTGTATGTTCATTTGGGTCAGTTTTACTCCACATACTCAGTGTGTTGGTGGAAAATGTTGGCTGCAGTTGTCACTCAGTCTGCAGCTGTGATATGTGCTTATTAGTTCTCACTTCACTAAGGCAGCATCTCATTGGACAAATAAGCTTCTGGACTGATCCCTGAGCTTCCCTCCAGATGTATGCTGTCATTTGCTCAGTCAGATGGGCTGGTCGCGGAGGGGAGACAGCGCTGTGCTCTGTAGTCATTCTATAACAGAATCATTGATAAGTTCATATTTAAGTTTAATGAATACAATCCACAGCTCTCTGCTTTCTGATCAGTTAATACAAAATAACGCAACACATGTTGATTATGGGTTTATTTTATTTATTTTTTTACTTTTAGGTAACTGACTACTGTAGAATAAAGGGAAAGCCATGTTTTTTTTTCCCATCACAACCTTCTCTTTAGCTCCTCCAAATCTTATCGGTGCTGTCTCCATCCTGGTGCCCGTTTGGAGAACACACTGCATGTTCATGGGGCACAATGTGTTGAATTAGCAGATGGAAAACAATTGCAAAAGCCTCATTAATCAGACCGTTTGTGTTTGTGTCTCACTGACTTGTTGTGTTCTTGTAAATGCCCTTGATTTCTCAGAAGAAAAGGTGAAAATAATGTGGTGTTAAAGCACAGCAGGACTTTTTTTTAAAGAGGAAGCTGCATGTTGTGTCTTTTAAAAATGATTACCCATTTGCCCTAACGTAACAAAACCTTATCATAAAATATCATCATAAAATACATATATCATTTTAGGATACACTGACTAACAATCATTTTATCATTTCATAATGTACAAGAACACGCTGATATACAATTATTCCAATAGGTCATACTGAAATATAACTTAGAACAAACTAAGGCTACCTGTTTAATGCGATGAGTGATCCCTCTCCGTGGAAGTCGTTTCTCATATTCTACAAGAATGAAGGGCAGCAAAAAGCTTCTTCTGACGGCAGAAAAATGAGCCCTAATATTTTTAACAGTGCTGACTGGATGCAGACATCAGCAGAAACTACAAAGAAGAGGCAGCAACCACTGATGATTGGCATAAAACTACAAACCAAAGCAGTGCTGTTATCATTTAATGTTGCACTGTGCAACTCTGCACACGGCTGGTTCGCTCCTGAACTCACCGGGCTGCTTCCCGAGCACCAAAGGAGAGCGGCTGAACAAGAGACGCAGAGGATCTAACGCCAGCCGGTCCAGCTTTCTCTGGACAGAGCTGTCAATAAAGCTTAGAGAAAGTTCAATCAGAAGGTCTATTTCACTCTTTCTCCCCTTTTCTTCCCCTGATCATTGTTTCCCAGCCACACCTCTTGGCTCCTATTCATTAATATATTTTGTTCCCACCCTATTATCCTATAAATTGTCCTCACACGGGAGATCAGCACTATACTGTATGCATTATGCTGTGGTTTATGGGTCGCTTTAAGTAAAGCTATATAGAGCCAAACCCTGTGGGCCAGATGTTTCAATCTTATATTACCTGGTTGCCATTGGCTAGGTCATTCTCTGTTGGGGTTAAACTTAAGTATTTTTATTTGAGCCACACTCACCTTCCTCTCCTCTTCACTGTACTATACATACTGTTCCACATATTTAAGGTTGAATGTCTGAAATACAATGGTAGCTCTTGACTTTAAACTCTGTATAAATCACCTTTCTTGAGTCAGTTGCACATTTTAAATACGGTTTCATACTACAGGCTGCAGAAATGTGGGCACAGAAAACACTCCCTGAGCAGCTACATGGTCAGATTTCTTATGCATTTACAGTGCAGCCAAACAAACGCATTGCTTTTATGAGGTAACCCCTCAGTATTTTAATCCTTTTCATCACGCCACGAGCAATGTGGTCTGATCTCATGCCGCACACAGCACCAGTAGTTTTCCACACAGCAGCAGGACACAGGAAAGTTGGTTACCTTGCTGAGGAGTGGGAGGTGTAGTCGCCTGCAGCTCTTTATCTGAGCTCATGTGGCTGCCCCTGATTGTTCCATTACTGACTGCAATATTCAAAACTGGGCCGCAAAATAGTTGGAAACAGACCATATTTTGTTTGTTTGTTGTGTAGGCAGTTTTTGGCCTCAGTAACCTCCGTGACAAATATATTCTGTTTCCTGTAATTGCTTCCCAATACAAGTTGACTGTTTCTAATGTTGAGCGGCTCCAGTAGGAAATATCTGGTTAGCAGTTATTAATACAACTCTGACACAGTGTGGGGAGTAAACAGTTAACAGAGAGGCTGATGCTAGTGAGATTTTATTCAAATTAAATTGTAATGTGGATTACATACCTTATAGTTTCCTGTTAGTCCTTTGTGTGTAGGAAGGCAATTAATAGTGAAAAATCTACATCTTTTGTTGAAGAAATAACAAACTCCTCTGAAGCTTGGGCCATAGAGCCCACTGTGTCAGGACATGGGTTCAAGTAAAAGTCACTGATTAACCTCCCTCAAACAAACTGGGCCTCAGAAAGCTCCTAATGGAAATTAGGAGGACAACCAGTCAATTTATGACGGGCCTAATTTGATAAACCACAAAAAAAAAATCCCATTTGAGACAGTATCATTAGGTTCATGGCACTGCTCTGAACTCAGAAGAATCACCTCCGTAATGCTAGAGCTGACTCTAAGTTGACTTTACATTCATTATATGCGTAGAGCACTAAGTGTTGTTTTGTTGCTCCGGCTTTGATGCAGGGGCAACAAAAGTCTGAGTTTAAATTCAACACATAATATACATCCCCTAATTTATATAAGAGATCAAATGTTTGGTCTCACTGAAGAGCTAATGAAACATGAAATTTGAATATGTATTCATTTCATTATGTGAAAACATAAGGACAAATAAAGATTCTTGATTCTTGATACACAATTTTTTTCTCATTTAAGTACACATAGGAACATACATAGATATTTATGATATATGAGGATGGTTCAGATGTTATAAGTATTTCACATTTATAATATTTGAATTTTATTGCTTTCTAATATTTTGCGTGGCAGATAAAATTGCTTAGAATTCTAAGCATTAAATACATCATAGACATCAGTATATTCTATAGAAAATATATTAGTGATGAAAGAGTAACCAGGAGTAGATCTAGACGGAAGGGATAAGGTTTGGTTTGGTGTGTTGCCAGCTGACACCTGACACCCCCGCATCCTTTTGACAAACAATCACAAAACAAGAAGAAGCTACTTGTGTGTCTCATCTCTTCTCTTCTCTTCTTGTCTGCTGGCCTTCACTGAACCAGACTCCTTAAATCTTGACTCTGGCCTCGCCAGACCAGCTGGGCCCAGGGCTGCATTGTGTGTGCTGAAGGCCACATCCAATGAGCTTTGAGGAAAAATCTCCTGAGAGAAACCTGCTGCAGTCTGCTTGACATGACCAAAGTCAAAAAAGTCAGAGCACTGATGAAATTTTGGAAAAAAAAAAAAAAAACCTGGCCACTGTGTCATGACCGACCAAAGGGAGGGTGGTGCTGCCTGCTGAGAGAGAGAAAGACAGACGACCCGTGCTGAAGTCGCCATGTGGGATGAAGAATATACCCAAGATACCGAGGAGAGATTCCTCTGGGACAGAACATCTCTGCGCCTGGTCGAAATGTCAAGAGACGGCCCTCCTCCTGCTCCCTCCTCTCCCCGGCCACCTGAACCACAATGTGACTTTACTTTGCTGTGACACTGGGGTTGATGCTGAAATCACTAAAGAAAAAAATATTTATAGAGAAAAATTTCCTTTAGCTTTTAATTGTGAAATTAGAATCAAATTTATCACATACATTTGTAAAATCTCACATATAAGGAATTCCCTGATATGTTAAGCGTAAAAATAAACCTCGTCAGTCGAAAATACAAATCTATGAATCTAAATATGCAGTATATGAGCTGTTTAGAATATTTCAGTTGTGCTTCCCACTACTTTCTCAGGTCCTGAACGATGCATTAAGGTGATTTCAGCGGCCAATCTAAAACTATATTTATATTATTATGACACATTATTGTTAAGTATGTCTCCACAATATCAACTTACTACTACTACTACCAATAATAATAATAATAATAATAATAACAACAATAATAATAACAATAATAATAATAATAATAATAATAATTGCGTGGTAGTAGTAGTAGTTTAACAAATATTTCATTTTTAAAGAATCATGTCATCATAACCATGTGGTCTCTGTATAGAGAGGAAATTTCAAAATGTCACCACACTTAATGGCTTTTGCAGAAACATGTCTGTGGCTGACTGTAAGTAGGATCAAAAACAGGGTTTATTGACTCTGAACATTAAACTGGCGGTTTGCAGCCATCTTGGCATCGGTTTGTCAGCATTTGTCAGAAATTTCCCATCTTCCCCTCCATCAGCAACATCGAGACTGCATCTAGAATCAGACATCCCTATTAAACTCCCCACAGGAGACATAATTCAGAAATATGGAGCATCTTAGACAAGAGGAGTCTCTCCTCAGCCACACTTTGTGATTTAGGCTGACCACATTTGACGAAAATAAGAGTTTGTTCCATGTTATGCTGCCATATTTCATCTGAAAAGGGTATTCATGTGTGTTGATAAAGGTCAGACTGGCCATTAAGTGAGCAAGAACCTTTAATATAAAAACAGAGCTCATAGTAAATAGTTTCTAGTAGTACACAGTGATGCAATGTCTTGTGTCCATAAACATTAGCAAAGCAAAGCCAAATTTGCATAAAAGCCTTTATATGCAAATGATCTCCAGTAGATTCTTGCCTCTCCACTATCCCTGTGAACCCACGCTAATTTCAACTCATCTGAGACCTCACAAGACTACAAATAAAAATATTCATGGCCATTAGAAGACTTTAACGCTCTCTGCCTTGATGCTGTGCTTTGAAAGAAAAAGAAAAAAAAGTGCAAAGAGTTGTGCTGTTTGCTCTTTGTGCTTATAAAAGAAAACACACTTCTTTCATCAGATTTCGAGATAAACAAGGTCACAGAGATGGGGTGTTTGTATAGCTGTGAGTCAGAATATAATTGGCTGTGTTTAAAATTACACTGTAATTAGAATTTACCATGCCTAATTTGAGTGTGATAAGACTGAAGTCCCACAGGCTCCCGAACAGGAAGTCACATACAGTTTTTGCTTCACATATTAACACTCACATGTGCTTACTTTTGATTGAACCCTCTGTCCTGCTCTTAAAGGGGAATCAACTCTCAGTACTGAACTGTTTCTTCTCTGCTTCAGGCCAATCCAGTTTCTGTCAAGCAAACACCCTCCGCTGTTCCTGTTAGTCAGAAAATTAGAAAGATTCCTTTTTTTTTCCTCTCCTTGTGCCCTAAATCTGCTATGTTTCACCAATATGCCGCACGGCTGAAATGGAAAGCGTTGAAAGAAAATGACCCAGAGAGCAACCTTGGTGGTTTTCTGCTGCTGCTTCAGATCAGCTAACTGCTTTTAGAAGAAAGCCCAGTCGGTGTAAAAAGCTCAAACAACGTGTTACCAAACCACAAGGTCAGACTGCCTTTGATTTCCAACGCAGAGGCTTGACTTCTCCTCCATCTTGATTACAGTAAAGGTTAGAGTCTGGGTTCTGTGTTAATTCATCTAGATGACTGTACAGATTAGTATCTCAAAGCAGCTATTTTGCCACAGAGCTTTGTCAGAGGCGCGCTTGTTTACCAAAAATACAAAAGGTGAAAAATCCCCAAACCTGCAGCACAATATCTAAAACATTGATGATAAAAAATGAGGTTTTTGCGCCACTTTCTCAGAGTCCAAACACAAAAAAAATCAACAAAATGCATAAGGAGACATCCATCACCATACAGGCAGAAATACCATTTTATTTCATCTGCATTTTCCTTAATAGACAGGAAAGCAATTCAGCCACAAGACGTGCTGTGTTTTGAGTAATGGACGTGACTCACTTTTTCTCGACTGGAGGAACTTGCCCTCCACCCTCGCTGTTCCTCTGTCTCCTCCTACACATGTAACCTGCCTCTGAATGTATCAGATTCATCGCTACGGTTGTACCAAGTCATTCTGGCCGGTGTAGAAAATCATTAACTGGAGTGGAAGTAGACGAGGCAGGTTGACTCCAAACATAATAAATTACAGCACGTCATCATAAAGACCTAGAAGGCAGCAGACATCTTATAGTGATGATATATAATCCTATTCTTGTAAGAGTATCTTGTAATGCTTTCAGATCACATGAACATGTTGTGTGGAAAGAGGATCCACTGTCTGTTACCTGATCTGTCCGAGCTATGCACGCTTATTCCTCTCTGCCTCCCACGATTCACAGAATTGATCCTCAAAAGAGCTCATAAGATATAAAAAATGTATTCAGATTTTTGCTCTTTCATCTCAACCTGGGCGGATGTTTGTGTCTTGTGTCAGGAGTCGAGGAGGAGTTCCTCCCCTGCATACAGCGGTGCCCCGGGGAGCAGCACCCAGAGGAGCCCCGCCCAGCCGTGCTCCATCTTCCAGAGGGAGGGGGGTTCAGAGAGCCCGAGGCGCACCCCCAACCGCAGGATACCGGCCGGCTCCTCCCATTGTTCAGGACACATATGGCGAATATGTGAGTATTTTATCACTCTGTACGCAAAAGACGACAAGAGCAAGTCAGTACTGAGACCACATGAACAAATACAGTGGTGCTTGTGATTGTGATAGGGCTGAAATGTTTGATGCAATCAGCTTTAATAACTGATACATCATTTTTCAAGGCAAAATGTAGAACATTGGCTTGTTTCAGTGTCTCAAATGTGAGACTTTCTCTGTTTTACATTATTGTTAATTGGATGTCTTTGAGTTTTAGACGAAGCGAGCAACAAGCAAATCAACCTGTTTTGAGCTGTGGGAACTTTTCTTTTTGTTTTCTGGCATTCTTATTGATGAGGTGATCTATTGAGAAATAGAAAAATATCCTCAGATTGAGCAATCATGAAAATAATTGTTAGTTGCAGTCCTGCCGGTCCCTCCTCATTTAAAGATATTTCTCCCTCCCATAATGTCATCAAAATTAGTGTCAGAGTTAGCACAGCGTCTGTCATTTGACTCTGCCTTCCTGGTAAAATCCACACCTCTGCTGACTTGGCCGCGCACCAGCACAGTCAGCTGTTGTAGCAGCAGCAAATAAGGCACTTTGAAACCCTTAGCGCCCAAATTGCCACAATCTGTGTCAAACACAATGCTTCTTCTCTGAGTCATAACTAAGTCAAAAGTCACATCTGGAAACAAAGACATGATGCAGACAGGAAGATTTCTGAGTTATCCACAATGACAGATCCTGTTTTTAAATGTGTTATATTCGATGTTCGGAGCATCACAAATTGAATTCCACTTAATCTCCGCTGGGGCGTGTGCATAAATGTTAGAGACAAAACAACTGAAAACTATGGTGCATAAAACCAACACCGCCCATATGACAATACACCATTGTGTGTGAGAGAATATATTTTTAAATGATTTGGATGAGCTGGCCCTTTAAACATGCCCATTATTAGCCTGCATAACTTGAACTGCATGCACTCGACAATCCTGGTTTTTGTCTCGCAGTGCATGAGGTGTCAGCATAAAGCCTGTGAATTTGTTATCGTAGCCATTATTGGTCTTGTAGCTCACCTACACGGTCTTATGGGAACAGGCTATAATATCAACAGCTACCAGAGATTAATATATTAGGCTTTGAGTCAGAGCCTTTGTGCATTTGCCAAGAGAGTCTCCTGCGGCACTGTCAAGGCAAGTTCCCCTGGGACGCCGGCATCAACACTGCATATTTAGCGGATAGAAGCAGAGAGGAGGTGGCCCACGCTGGAAAATTGCCCCAACAGCCCATACCTAACCACATCTGACAGGTTTATTCAGAGGTTGCAATTCAAATGTGTGGAGGTCGTAGAGAATGACTCCTGGACCAGCTGTTTCCCATCATTGTCACAGTTGTAAACTGCATCCCCCAACACCTGCACCTGTGTATCTGGGTAGGGGGAAAGAAAGGCCCCCCAACATCTGCCAGATGATAAATCTAAGCACATCGCTGCAAATTAGTGGCTGAATGAGTTTGACTCTGTATTATCTGAATACAGCACCATCCCAGGATAAGTGTTCTCCATCGGGCGCTGACAAATAGGCTCTTGTGTTCATCAATGAGATGACAAAAAGATGTTACTTGTTCACATTGGTTGCCTTCATTTATCACTGTTTAACATTCACTCGTGCGCATGTTCCCATCGCTCTCTCTTTGCCATGCGGCATCGCCACGGGCCAAAACATTTGTTCAGCTGGAGGCACTTTCTTCCCCTCTCAGAGAAAAAGCACCAGACCTGGGATACCTCTTGGTGCTTTTGTCATGATGATGCATGGTCGTACAGTATCTTTGTCTGGATGGTTTTCGGTGCACATAAACCGCCTCTGTTAAAGCTTCAATCAAATTACTCTGAACCCATTTGTTGCCAAACAAAGTCGCAGAAATGTCATTATTGTGTGATTCAGTCTTGGCAGCCCCATCAGTCTTGAATGGTTACTTTGATTGCAGCCAAATCTCATTTCATGTAATTCATTAAGTGCATTAAGATGTCTGTTTTACCTGCTGCTAATCCTATTGGAGAAGAATTAGATATGATGTAATTCCCATATCAGAAATGAGGCTGCATGACATCTTTTTTGTGCAGCATTTCGATGTGAAATCCAGTGAGGCTGAATCAAAGCAGCAGAACTTCACTTAATGCCAAATTTAGAGCTATATGTAAGTGTAACTGTGCTTGTCCCTGTTCACACTGAAGTATAATTCCTTTGGGAGAGAAGACCAAGAAATGTGCCATGCACGTGGGTTGGTATTGTTTATGTTAAATCCTCCAGACACAGTAATCTGTTCTTTGCATTATGGGTCCTTGCTGACTGTTGTGGCATTATAAAAAGCTCCTTCCCCTCAGGCTCTTCTCTGCATGTCCAGCCCTGTTGCGGGCCAGGCATTGTTAACTGCATTGTGTTCTCCATGACATTGTCCTTGTAGCCACTTTAATCTAAATTGGGTGTAATGGTTAGGAAAATATTTCAGATACAGTAATAAAAAAGCTGCATCCAAGTGGTCTGGTAGGCGAGACCAGTCATGACAATAAGATTGAAACCTGTTCACATGGGACAAAACCTGTGATTTGTAATAATTCCATTGAAAATGAATCATAGTCTGTATCATTATCTGAATCACCTTTTATCTATTGGATGGGTTGTCATGAAATCTTACAATATCTCTTGACTTTTCCTATAGCGCCACCAGTCATATAAGAAAGCTTTTATTAGTCCCACAGGGGCGAAATTCACAATATATTTCCTTTATATGCCCCCCTTACAACTAAAAAGTCCTGTCAAACTCACTGTTTGGCCATAGTTATTCTGTGTGTTTTCATTTTCTCCCAGTGTCTGAGTTTCTCCCCACAGTTTAACCAGTTAACTGTCAAAACCCGCCGGCCGGTTTGTAGTAACATTCCATAACTTATTAAATCATATTTTATCAATTTTCATTAGCATAAATTTATCACATAAAATC
>JBAJHX010000040.1:3664619-3700470 GCA_037176925.1 Amniataba percoides | reverse complement strand
ATTAAATCATATTTTATCAATTTTCATTAGCATAAATTTATCACATAAAATCGCCCCGAGGGTTAAGTGGTTAAAGACAAGATGCAAGACGGGTAAACTGGCGCCTCTGAGTTGCCTGCAGGTGTGACTGTGGATGTGAATGGTGGTCCACATGTTAGCCCTGTGATGCACTGGTGACCTGTCCAAGCCGAGCCTGGACAGGATCCAGCCGCCCGTGGCTGTGCACAGGATAAGCCAGTA
Organism: Amniataba percoides; assembly: GCA_037176925.1. Taxonomy (NCBI): domain Eukaryota; kingdom Metazoa; phylum Chordata; class Actinopteri; order Centrarchiformes; family Terapontidae; genus Amniataba; species Amniataba percoides. Next base: position 3,700,230 of record JBAJHX010000040.1, on the reverse strand, counting down.
ACACTGAGCCAGTCGCATCAGAAGTAGTGATACTGAATTTCATTATCCGGTGCAGATGTGTTTCTGCACGGCTAATTCATTAACGACATGAATAATTCTCTGATATTACTAGACAGATGTGTGTGAGTGTTTTTTGAAACTTAGCCAAGATTAAAACCAAAAGTTTTAAAACAGTTAGGAAAGTCAAGACATTTGTCAAGCATAATGCAGAGTAGTGATACTTCAACTTGATGCATGGGCCAACTTTTTGGCGTCCTCAATCTGATAGCTTGAGCAGTATTTCTACCCCTGCAGCGAAAAAGCTTCAGCAAATTCCAGCCTGTTCAGCGTTCTGAAATGTACTGGCAAGAAGAGGCGAATAAGTGACACACAGCTTTGCAAAATTTCGAGGCCAAGACAGATGACCCAGGGTTACAAGAACTGAATTATTTGTTTTCTTTGAACAATATCATGGTGTGTTATTTTTCTTTTAGTATTAAGAAGTTAAGAGCAGTGTGTGGCACAGCTGTGCGGAGGCGCGACATTTTTCTTTGAACAGATGGTATCGTACTAAAGTCATCTGGGAAGAACAAGGCTTTTCTTTTGATTTATTTAATTTTCTCGCCTTGTTGTTTGCATTTGTGACACCTTTTGGGATTTAGCAAAGGCCGCGCAGCATGTGCAGTTCTCGGCAAAGTTCATAACGTGAGGACAGTGTGTTGTTGAACTCATTTGGATTTAATACAGTGTGCAGTGAACAAATCCAGCGCCTGAAAAGCCTGCTCCGGGTGTCAGTAGCATCCTATCTGTTACAGTGGTATTGTAGAGCACAGTGGAGCGGTGGTGATACTGCTGTTGTAACATGCAGTGCCAGGCCCTCTGTTAGTCTTCAGTGGCCTCAGAGGCCAGTCCTTATCTTTTAACAACACGCCTCTCAGCCATCCACTGGCATAAAAATGGAAGACTTAGGGGCTGCTCTCTCTCCCCTCTCTGTCTCTGCCCCCCACACCCCCATCCCAACTCTCTCCCTGTCACACTAATCCTGTTTAGTGCTGGAAACACACCACTGTCACAGCATTGTCGCACTATTGTGCTCTCCAAGATATTTGGGGTAAATGGTATATCAATACAAACACATTAGATATGATAATAGCTCCAAATCACACCATCATCCGTCTGCTTTCTACTTCTAAGCTGCTCCACGTGTTAGACACCACAGAAAAAAAAATCATTTTGATTGTGCCAATGTGATTTATAAACCAAGCATGTTTCTCCTCTCAGCTTGCTTGTAACTCAATTATAGAGTAGCTGCTCTAATAAATGGCAATAACATGCCATTGTTAAAGTTTAATGTGGTCCTTAATAGCAGGCAGCGTTGTCCAGTGCGAGTGGACGGCAGCTAGATAGAGTCACCATCAAGATGAGAGGAGGACTCACACTAACTGCTGCAAACTAATCAGCGCATGCTCTGCTAACAGTGTGTATTATGAGACAGTTTGTTGTGTGGTGTGGAGTTTAAGCACAATGATTTGGTTGGTGATTGGTTTTTGCCCTGCTAGTGAACCTGCTACAGTCTGTCATAAACAAACAACAGCTACTGAAAATGAAAAGATTTATAAATGTGCAACAAGTCCTGAAAACTCTTTTTTCACATGTGCATGTTACCTGTAAGTGTAATGAAAGGATTTCTGTGAAGTTAGCAGTGGATATTCATGGTCTCCAGGGGATAATGTCCAATGTTTTGGACACATTTGAGGCAAATGTCTTGCCTCATATTTATGTCAGAATATTTTCTTATTCACAAAAGATATCCAAATATCCTTTTTACACAAAATTACCTTCACATTCATTCTCTCCAGAGGTTTTTGCATTCTGGCCATCTGATCTTTGTTATAATGCCACTGTCAGGCCAATTACTCAAATTTCCATGCAAGATTTCTTCTTACTGCATTTGTCAAGGAGATGAACATTATTTTAATGACCCCATGGTGTTTCTCCTGGCAACACCTTCGTATTGTTGCTGGTTTTGTCCAACACTTTAATACTGTGACGTGTAATGAAGCATAATTGCGGCCTCTTGGGTTTGCTGGCAGGCCTTTAGAATTAAACCTGGCTATGATGGTGGTAAGTCAGCCAGTAATGCCATGTTTTCATAATCTCCTCTTAGTGCCAGATGTCAGCCCTGTGCTGGTGTGGCAATCCTGATGTGGGTATGTTTTGAATTTTCACCTGATATTTTTTCTTACTGTGAAGTGATACATCGTAAGACCCAAATGACAAACAAAAGCCTACCCATTTGTGGACAACCTGAGGACAGGATGCACAGGATGATTTTGACTGGGGGCTCCAAGTTGCTCCCGGTGGTGCCTGACACAGTTTCATCTCCACTGTGTGACAGTGACTGGATGAATGAGGGGTAAATTGGTAAAGTGCTTTGGATAAAACCTCTGTAGAAATACTGTCCATTTACCAAATGAAATACTCTCTCTGTTGGATACTCAAAAAACAGCAATTTCACTGTTGAGTAGATGGTAGTTTAGAAAAAAAGAAAGAACAATATAAAGAAACAATATAAAGATGGACACATGGTAAAAAATCAATATTGAGACCGAGGTACTAACCTTTTCATCAAATGAACAATCAGAATTACAATCTTTAAAAACATGTCATGGTAAAGGCACTTCATTCTATGTTCCTAAAGAGATATTATTGAAATACATATCAGTGCTAGTTTCTCTTTTAACATTGCTAGGATTACTTTCCAACCAGCATTTGTTACAAGATCTTTTCTTTGCATCACAGCATGGATTGTGCAACTTAAAAAAAAGACCTGTTGTGTTATAAAACACATAGCCTGCTCCTTCATAACATAGGAATGTAATTATATATGTAAAAAGAAAATCACATTTCATTGTTTTTATATGCAGGAGGAAATGAAATTCATTAAGCCAATGTAGATGAGGAGAAAAGTTTCCTTGGTTTTAAAGTCTTTGCTAGGTCTTTATTGTGAACTAAAATAACCTTGTATTAAACTGTGATAAAAGTTCATGATATCGGTGTCTAATATGACTGATATGGCCCAAGCAGCTCATTATTTTTAATTAGCCCCACCTTTTCAGTGCGTTACTGCCAGCATCTCATGAGACTGCTGCTCAGTGTCTTTAACCCTTCAGTACTCAGCCTTAAAGGAAATCAGATGTCTGTGATCAGTCTGTTTCCACATCAAATTATAAAACTCTGCAGCCAACAAGGTGTAGTCCCCAGACTTTGTTCATTTCTGATGTTCACAAGTGCACCATTTATAGCGCTGCTGGATGAGCAGATTTGTATCTGGGTGCTAAATGATTGTCTCGACATATCCTGAGATAACGAGCGGTGGAGTTTACATTTTTATTGCAGGACTGATGGAAACATTTCTTTTACATGCTTAATTTCATAGAGTATTTGATGTCATATGTCATAGGTGAGCTTTTGTAAGGAATATGTATGCGTGCCATACATTAGTGGAACACAGAACAGTGTGTTATTTTCTGCTGGAGGTGTGAAGTGAAAGTAATAGAACCCTCTTTGCTTTTAGTGATCTTATTTATTATTATGTACATCCAAATAGCATGCACAGTTATGGATTTATTTTATGTGAATATAAAAATATGTCAGTTTTGAGAAAAAGTGGAAACATCCTCATGTCTTTCACCTCAAAGAAAGTATTTTATTCGACAACTGAGGCTGTCTTCGCAATCACAGTGACACGATTTTACTTTTTGTGCTCCTTCCGAGACTCTTATCATTTAATATTCATAACCACGCTTGTTTATTCCAGCCTACAATAGGTACTGTATAATAGAGACAACTTTAATAGATTGAAATAGAATGATCCTTAGACTTTCTTGGCAAAAACAGCCGTGTTTCTGACAAAAACAGAGACATTATTTCAATTTCAAATGGGACAACAGTTCTAGAAATGCACAGACTTACTTCAGCAGGCGCCGTTTGGTGAAAGGTGTTTTTCCTTCCAAGAGTTTAGTCGTGGCTTTGAGCAAATTGTGTATGTTGGGTTGTTTTTTTCACCTCTAATATGCTAAAGCATGAACAACAGATGAAATATAGCTGATTATTACCTGATGTCTGTACAGTGAACGAGGGAGGAAATGTCACTTGCTTTAATGAAAAGCTATCAGCCAATTTTATGTCACCTTGATGCTCTTTTTCCTCCACTGTCAACTTTAGCTAAATAAACTTCTAGCTTAGACCAGCAAAGAGCTGCTTTCATGATAAAATCACAATTTCCAAAGACCAGGAGGTTTATACATAAGCTTGTTTGGCTCTACACATTATAGTATCATAATTACATTCATATCCACGGCTGAGGTCTTCTGTTCCATCGATCCTCACAAAAAGCTGATTAGCAGATCCTAAATATTATTTTATCAATACCGGTACTGCTAATCGCTTTTTATTCTTACAGTACTGATACTCTCAAGGAAGCTGTGCTCAGTGTGCCACTTATTTATTTATATGCACAATAATCATGGCCTGCTGTTAATGTTGTTTACGACAGATCTTCACAGCATTTCAACCTAACTTGACCTGACCCGGATGCCAAGTAAAAAAGTTCATTTTGGAGCATGTAAACAGAAAATGCAGAATGGATGATTCTGTAATAAGGAAGAGATGCTTTTCAACATCAATGTTGAACCAGTATGAACCAGTAGCATAATAAAAGTAGTCCTTTGTACCGATGCCTATCCACATGTTGAATGGAAAAAATAACTGTGACACCTGTGCAATACAGTACAGAGCAACACTATATGTAAGTATTACAGAACACTTTTCACATTGAGCATTGTTGTGTTGAAAAGACATTTAGGAAACTATGTCACTGTTGAAAAAATGCTCAAAAGGGGTTCAAAAGTACAATTTAAAGATATTTACTGAACGTTCATGTTGAGAGCATATTTTCCAGGGATTTGAATTAAAATTTAAGAAGTTTACTGAAAATTTAAGAAGAATTTAATTCTACAATACAATGTGAAAATGACAGCCAATCATTATATCTGAGCCAATCCAAGACACGATATCCAGATTTCACAGCTGACAGACCAGTACTACAAATACAAAACACCCAGAACATGAGCCCTGGCCCGCTGGGTGAAAGTCCTGCATTAGATCCATCTGACCAGCCATACTCGATAAATACCCTCACAGTCTTTGTTGCTCTTTATACTACATTACCTCTCTTTCTAAAACAGAAAAGCCTGAAGAAGAAGAGGGGGAGAAACACAGCTAGTGTCAATTTTTTTTTTTTTTTTTTGTGGAGCCAGGGGAGTGATGGGGCCAGGTGGAAACATATAAAAATATACATGTATGCTCCTATCATGATGTCATGGCACCTTCTTGTTGGTTTCTCTTGTTGTCCCCTACAAAAACAGATTCTCAAAACATGTAAGGAAATATGTGTTTTGTGACACGCTGATGTTGTAACAGCATTTTTAGAAATCAACGCTGAGGTCTCGGCCGGTGCTTACAGGGTTAAGCTGTACAATACAATAAAAACAAGACAAGACAATAAAAATGGAGCGTTATAACCTTCACAGTGGTATTATTTATTGTAGAGCTTGATTGCATTAAATTATCCAGTAAGAAGAGGTGTTTATTATTATTACAGTGTTTTTTACATGCTTGAGCCTGTTCCCTGCAGAAATCATGTCCACAATCTTCTGTCACCTATCTTATAAATATTAACATTATTTTCACTGCTGCCAACATTGTGATGATTGTCTGAAACAAAAAAAAAGTTATTTTCTTTTCATTAGGCTGAAAAAGGTTAAGATGGGGATTCGCAAATGAAAGTCTACAGTTTCATCTGCCTGTTGAAAGGTGCTTTTAATTACACCCCTTTTGACATAATTGCATTGGATTTTGAGATCTGGTGCTCCTTTTTGTTTTCAAGGTGTTTAATATCGTCAAAAGTACAGTTGTTGACAAAACTTAGTCCTCCATTGGGAATCATTGACTTTGCAAAAGTTCTTGTAACTGCAGAATTATAAATGCCAGGAGGGACTTGGACTCCCTTCGAGCTGCCTCTCGACAAATAGCAGGGAGCTGACAAAGGCCTCCACAAAAACCAACAGACCTCCCACTCACACACAAACAAACAACACAAACGAAGCACAAACAAGTCTTCAAAGCCACCCAAAGGGATGACCAAGGAGAGGTTTGAGCATATAAAAATGATTCATAAAATGCACCAGCCAGGTCTCCTTCACAGTATAAGAAAACAAATATCTGAGCAACTGTTGCACCAAATAATTTAACCCAAAACCAAGAAAGTATTACTACATCCGGGTCTCCATTGAGAGTCAAATGTAGTTCCTTTACACAAGCTAAGTTTCTGGAGGATTAAAGATAAAAGACTCAAATACTGTCATTTGGCAAATGCATGTTTCTAATCAGGAATTAGGGCCTTAATAATAATATGGATGTGATGAGCATTTCCTTTTGGCGCTAAATCTTACAGACATTCATTTCAAGCATATAAATCAGGGGCAGATGGAATTAGCCAAGAAGTGTGTGGGGGATGAGAGATGTGTCGCTAGGGGTCGACGCCTTTTGTGGAACATAAGTCCCATTTATCCCAAATTAGGACGGGTGCGGCGCTGGTTCGCTTTGATGTTCCTCTTGGCGGGGGCTTGGGTGGAGTGCAGAGGGTGGGGAGGGGGACGGGGCAGATTGCTGGAAAACAAACAGATGTTCAAGGCTCATCCTTTGAGGTGGTGATGAAACGTTGCCACAGCGAGAGTCTTTATATCCCACTGTCAGTCAGTTGACACAGAGACAAGGGCAGGGCTGCAGTTACAACTCTAATGTTTCTGAACATGAGCTGATGTACCAGCAGCAGTTTGACCTATATCTGTGCTAAGTTGCATGCATGTACGGTGCACCGCAATGGGTCGCTTAAAAAGGGAAAACAGCCTTCAATATTTCTCATGGTTTGGTAAAAAGATGTTGAAATAGTTGTTAACCACTTTCAGAAAGGTGTTTAGGTCACTTTTTAACAGCAGCTCTTGCCCTTCATGTGTCCTCTTCACTTCACTCTACGTTTTTTAAGTGATTCATAATGGTGAACATGTTATCATTTCAACAACTCTTCAATGTCAAAATGTTGGCTGACAGGTGTCTTTATCCACATCTCTTCTTAACCGATAGCATTTTATCTCTGTCACTGTAGGAATACGACGACGGCTACGGCACAGCTTATGATGACCAAGGATACGAATCGTATGACAACAACTACAGTAATCAAGGACAAAAGTAAGTTCTCTGGACATTTTGGCAGCGTACAGTTCAAACCTGATCCCAGGGTTCAGGCCAGGAAGAGGCCTCTCCTGCTGTGTGCAGAGAGGTGAACAGTGTCGGGGTCAGCTGCATGTGTAGCACATTTGACTGTCATATTTGAAATGGTAAGTCGTAAACTTAACTTTAAAGCGGAAATAAACCCATAGAAAATATTTTCTCAGAATAGAAAACCAGACTCTGCAGTTGCCCTCACCTGTTCTGTGCATTTTAACATCTTTCAGTGCTTTGTTTTTAATTTGTTGTTTGGCTCACTGCTGTCATTAACCTCTGAGGCAACGCAAACAAAAAGCTCTGATAAACCTACCTGATAATACTTTCCAAGAGCCAGGAGTTGGCTGCGACTAAAAGGGATCTAAAGTAGGTCCAACAGTTGACTGGCATCGGCCAGGTATGACACAAACACCACTATGTAGCTTCATGTTTGCTGGCTGTATTAATGGGCAACTGTTTGCCAGTGTTGTGCTCACAGCTTGTGTGGCCACCAGGCGGCAAAAACAACAATGAACCATACTGAACTAGCCATATTTTGGGTATACTTTATGAATTTTATAAAAGATTAAAAAACAATTGTATCCTCTAATCATGAAAAAAATCCCAACATTAACATTTTGTATGATGATACAGTTGGTATTTACTCTCAGTTTAAATGCATTTCAAGTATTTTGTCAGCCCCATAATACGGTTGAATACATATACCTACAGCTGAATCAACATCTCTCTATGAATGAAGGATCTACTGCATCATATCAGACTACAATCGTTTTAGTTAGCTGCACCCAATTAACTGCACCTCTCATCTGTACTGATATGCAAAGAATGACTGAGACATTAAAGCTGGGTTATCATGTTATCATACTTTCTAGAGTTCATAGCAGGGTAAACACGTAACACTGACAGCACTCCAAACAGCTTGAGTAAGTGCACTGAATTAAGGAGCACTTGAATATGAGATGAGTTGTAATTATGTCTCTCAAAGTCTAAAATACCAGTGTGCTGGCAGCATCTGAGGGCAGTGAGTTTGCTACAGTCTGGTCATTTGGGCCTGAATAAATGTAAGAGAACATGAGGTAAAATTGAGATCTTGAAGTCTTCTGGGTTGAGAACAGCTGGGTTATAGTGCCTGAGACGTTAGGAGTCGTTTATGCCCATTTTCTACCCTGTTTGAAACTCGAAAGACCACTTCCTGTTAATGAAGTGTTTTGTGAAGTGTGAAATGTTTTGACTGACCTTTGAGTTGTCTTTTAAGACTGACTCAAAAACATGAAATTTAACATTCACTCAGATTTAGAAGATTTGAAAAGATCAGATGCATAGCTGAATCTCTAATTTCAGTCTTATGCATTTGAATCTCAAAACAAACCAGGCTCAACGGACTCACAGTGATGTTTCACGTTTTCCTCCAAGGAATTAAAGGCTTATTACATTAAATGTATTATCTTTTTTTAAATCACTGTCGAGGGTATCTAGCTAAAGGTGCATTTTGCTCGAGGTGCTTCTCACGCCAATGCAAAATAAACAGTCTTACTGGTATGTTGCTTCATTTAACAAAGGGTCCTGCTGCACAGCTAAATGCAGAATATTGATTTTCTTATATCCAGGGAGCTATCACACTCTCCAAGCCACACAAGGTCAAAGGCTTTTGCTTTGGTTTGTTGGTGTCCCACTGTATTTCATCAGCACACAGTGTGCTACATATATGTATTCCCGTCTGCCACTTCAAAGAAAGAATGATTGTTGCCACATTTAGGGTGTCAAAAATTGTATTGTATTGACAGCAGACACAGCAGAAAAAAAAAAAACATTATTCTGTCTCTTGGCTTTTGTGAGCAGGGTGGTCGATGTTTTCTTTTGTGGTGGTGTCAGGATGTATGTCACCCAGGCTTCATCCATCTTTTGTGCTATCGCTTTTTTTTTTTTTTTTCTGGCCTAGATCACACACCCACACTCACACACACTCACACACACACAGCCCTCGCCTGCTCTAACACACCGAGGGATGTATCTCGAAGTGTCGGTGCTTAGGTGTAGAGATGCTCGCTGGGGGGAACGCGTGTCCGCCTCAGGAATGTGCAGCTATTTGTTTTAAAAGCAGCCTTGTGAATAATGGTGGGGGTGTTTTTGGTGAAGGTGGGAGTTGGAGAGGGTGAGGGGGCTCGGTGGCAAGCGCAGAAGAAAAATGGAGTCCATCATGTAAAGGCTGGAGGCTGGGTCGACTCAAAGAGATTTTCATGTCTGCTATCTGGCGGGAGACAAAGCAACTAATAGGGCCCAGACGTGGAAGCCTGCGCCTCCAGAGACAGCTGATTCACTTACTTCTTCTCTTATTTGTGTGTCCCGTGTCCTGGATTTGGTTGAAAAGTTACTGTTACTGCAGGCTGACACAGCGCATGTACACAACATAATCTTTATGAAGTGCTCCTGTAACATGTCTGCTGTCTGATTGATTGAATTCTGACAGTCCGTCCATGAATGTAAGATCTATTGTGCGGCATGTTCCCTTTGTTTGTCCTTTGTTTACACCTGGAGGCAGCACATAAAGAAAAACGTATATACTTGTTAATATGAGACATTCAAACCCCGTCTTAAAGCCACATGTCTTTGCTACATATTACATTACATGTTTGGAGTAATCCATTCATTACTTGTAATTAAAGGATTTTATCAACTGCAGTTAATAATGTAACAGAATACTGTCCTTCCTGCCTCTCTACAGTCACAGTCCTGTTTAGCTTTGTGATGGACAAAGGTGCATTATTTTCACCCCGAGTCAGAGGAAAGTCATAGCAGGTCCCAGCTGCAGCGAGGGCCTCGAGGAGTGTGTGTGCGTGCGCCGCTGTGTGTGTGTGTGTGTGTGTGTGGACGAGAAGGCTCCTAACAATGTTTCTCGAAGCCTAAGGAGCTCCCAGTCACCAATCTGAGCTCTGACTGCGTGGCAGGATTTCAGTTGCCGGAGGATAACAAGCAGAACAATTTACAGTCTCTCTGTCATGGTATTACCCCGATGGCTTATGCTAGAAACAGGCCTGCCATTTGTGAACACGAGGAGAAAGGAAGAGGACATTTTTAAAAGGCTTCTGCTCTTAAAAAGATTGTAATGCTGCATCAGTGGATTTACTGATATCATAATGTATTTCCGTGATACGTGAAATACATTTAGCTTGAGGTGGCTGTCATATATCATCTTACCATCCAAGATAATATGCCCACAAAACTGTAACTCTTTAACTTGAAAAATCAGAGCTGACTTTCCTCACCAGCCTTCGAGTCATCACAGAAAGGACTTTGTGAATGTAGAGGACTGTGTTTTTGTTGAATGAGTTGATGGTAAGTCACAAAGATGCCCCTTAATTGTGAAGGTATGCCTCTTTCACCCACTTTTATATCACCCTAACTTGGATATTTTGGGGTTTTTGACTGTTAATCAGTCAAACAAGTGAACTGCAGTCAAATTTATTCTAAAAAATAAAAAAAATTAAAAGACTATAAAACTGATGAATATAAATAATAACACTAATACTGTACCAGCCAGCCAGTGACATAAGCAATTAGCAAATATTTAAATTTATTAAAGGGTTTCATATTTTAGGTATTTTCTTCAGGAAAATGTACAAAACCATCAAAAAACTAAAAAAAAAAAAAAGATATTTCATTTCAGCCGGTGCAAGACTTGTCTTTGTTAGCAGCAACACTAAAAGCTGCACCCAGACTCTGAGCAGAAAATTGGACTTCATGATTGCAGGTTTCACCTGTGAGAAGTGTTTTAATGTTGGTGTAACTGTAACATACAGTTTACAGCTTTATCATTTAATCTTCATTTGCACATTGTATTTTGTAGTAGATTTTATGCTTTGTTACAATCTCGTTGTGTAAACAGCACCAACTAAAACAATAAGATAAAGTGAAGTAAGAAATACAGTATTTCTGTCTGAATTAAAGCCGAGAAGAAAAATGAAGTGAAGTAAGTTTCACAAACTCTCAGCACTAAAGCAGAGTGCCTGTAGTTTATAACCTCTGAGTGAATTTTTTTTCAAAACATGCAACACAAAGACCAGTTTTCAGTGGGATTGCCTCATTTTTTGTATAAAGAAAAACAGAATTCTTTGAAAATGCGATACTACACACTAAGTCTTCGTATGCTGGCTTCAACATTTTTCTTTATTACGGTGCACTTGCGTACGTACACGCTACCATCGGCCAGTGACTGATAAAATTATAATGTCCTTTGCTGGGTTTAACTGCAGTCATACACACACACTGGTTTTAGTAACCACATGTGCTAAACGAGACAAGACAACATGTGTAAGGATACTACACACACTCTGTCACATACAGCAGCCAGAATTGACTCATTTAGACATAATTAACTTTGAAAGGCAAATAAGTCGCTCACAACCGTAAGACATGCGACTTAAGCTAAAAAGCTGTTTTTAGACGCCCTGAAGACATTTCGTGACACTTACATGTTTCAGGAAAGAGCCGGCGCCTGGGGGAACCTGGTGGAGCGCTACCTCAGCGTGACAGGCATGGCAGTCGGTCTGCCGGCTCTGACATCACAGCCTCCTCCTCCTCAGTTTATACAACACGCAGCACTGAGCCATCATCTTCTTTTGGAGAGGTGGCAGAGGGCTTCATCTCGGGAGACTTATCAGAAACCGCCGCGCTCAGATATCAATCAAATGCTAAGGTCAAGGAGGCTGGAGAGGGCCGCTCAAGTGGAGAGCGTCTTTAATTTTATTAGCAGAGAGAAGGTGACGTCGCTGTAGGGAAATGAGAGGGATGACAGCTGTGGCACAGACCCCGGCCGGACACTTTGGAGAGGCCACGGCGAGGTCGTCTCTCGCAGCTCGGGCGCGATCAAAGCATTATTTCATACTTGACACCTCAGAGACTGCCGGCTGCTGACACCTTGCACCTTCCCTTGCATCTTGCTTTGGTGCGCCACAACGTAGGCCACATCCCGGAGGCCCGCGGGCACAAGGATAGCTGTGTGACACTGTTTTAAAGGGCAGACGCATCCCTGAGGAGCAACTGTAAATCTTAGTGCAAGAGACGGGCGCAGAGGAGAACAGGGGAGGAGAGCGGCTGCACTTGTAAGTTTCATGGCGAGGCAGTTTAGAGCTGATTGCTCAAAAGAGCCCCAAAACTGCTGGAAAAAAAAAAAAAAAGCCGAAACACACGCACACCTCCAGTGCTGGTGTTATCCAATGAGCAACTTAGGGGCTAGTTAGTCATTTTTACACTACAAAAAGACCGTAATATATCTGCAAGGCCTGATGCATGAATATTTCATCAGGACGGTCCTCAGAAATGTCTCTGTATCAAACACTGAGGGCCGAGATATCGAACTATGGCAGCCTCCTTGACGGTTTTGTCGATGCAGAATCTTCCTCCATACCCTCGATATACAACACATATTTAACTCTTTGGCTAACACTAAGTGAATTCTAAACCACTTTAGCCAGGTGTGCAGCCTTCATGTGCTTCTAACTTGTACTAATGCCATAAAAAAAAAAAAAAATCATCATCCAGCTCAGTGCTATAAAATGTGGTGGTCATAGCTGTGAATCTTCAAGTCCCCCAGCAAAGCAGAAAGAAACAGTAGAAGAAGAAACAGGCACAAGAAGCGTTTGATCTGTCTACATTGTTGGGTATCCATCTTTTGTTGCAAATGGAGAGCTGCTGGTGACACTAGAAGAAACGTCAGGTGTGACCAAAGATCATCTGCAGATACACGTTAGCGTTAGTCTTGCGGTGCGTTCACTTGCGCATGATGCAATGTATTTGATGAGCCTGCCTTTGTCAGTGCTGCTTCTTTGAGGTCTGCTTGTTCTGCTAGAGCCCGAAGGCAGACAACACCCATTTAGTACAATGGGAATATCAGCATTGTGTTTTTTTTCTTTTTTTTTTCTTTTTGTGTCTTAGTGCAGATTGGCTGTGTTAGCTGTCTGCTTCTAAAGTGCCTGCAGTGCTTCACAGACGCTGGGTACCGAGGTGCTGTTTTCAAGGTAGACAGCTTGTCAGGATGAGTGACAGGTGCTGTGGCGGGAATTAGACCATCTGAGGGGAAGGAGGGCGGGATTTACGCCACTCTCGCAGTCTCGAGACAAAAAAGTCGCACACTGTTGATGCAGTGTCCCTTTGATGAGACATAACAAGTCTTCCACGGATTCCAGACTGTCACCACGTAACAATTCAAACATCTTTACGAATAGTGGATTTTGAAGAATACCGTAGACTGACTTGACTGGAACAGGCAGTGTTTTCCCCGAAGGAGGATTCTGTGCACTTTCCAAAAACGGAGGGAAGTAACATAAACGGCCTGTTCAGAACAGAAAGACGACTCATTTGTAAAGTCAAATCTTTGCCGTAGGCCATTTTGTTCCTCTTTGTGGCTCTTCAGCAGGGGGTCAGCACTGGAGATGGCTTTGCAATCAGCCACCGCACCGAGCAATCACCAGTGTATAAGGGGGGTTTGAAATTATGTGAGCTTCATTTCATACTAAATGGTTAAAAAACGTCAGCGCTGCTTCTTTTTTTTTTTCCCTCTTCCACTTTCATTGTATTGTTTTCTGTGGAAATCACCGTTTGGCCGGTATAATCAGAGCATCCAGTGTGGGGCGTTTTCATCAGCATTATCCCTTTTCAACCTTGCACCAAAAAAAAATGAATGGAAAAACATGATTACACAAGAAGCATCCAGGAAGTATTTCTAAGGATTTGCAGTCCTGATAAGTTGAAGTGTGCAATATTCAAGAAACAGGCTATAGAAAAAAAGCAGCCTTTCTCCACATCAGACCGGCAACGTATTACCTCTGCAGCCCCTCGTAATGTCCTACTAGATTTCTTCAAATTTATCACAGAGGACTGGAAGAGTAATGGCGATGTAAGAAAACAAAGTCCACTAGGGACGTGTACTACATCATTCAGATTTAACACCGCCATCTGTTTCGCCGTGCCCAGGAACGGCAACATCAGTGCTTAAGACGAAGCATTTACAGAGATGACAGATGCTCTGGAGAGGCAGGGTCTTTACCTGTGGAAAAGTAGGCCTGGAATCAGATGCTTGATGAAAGAGACACACTTAATAGGTGTTGCGTTTGCCTCTCCTGATGCATGCCTGCGCTTTACACTGATGTGGGCTTCTGCTTTTTTTTTTTTTTTTTTTTTTTTTCTTGCCCCGTGAAGTTTTGGGAAACACAAACCAGCGGACGCCTTCTGTTAATGAATGTCAAATCAAAAGCTGACCTATTTAGAAAGTCAAAGCACCTTCACACCTATGACAGGGCAATATCTCAAGTGAGATCCGACCACCACGGGCACCTCATCTCGTGCCTGTGCACTTCCTTTACGAGGCAAAGCTGTGATTTGAGATGAGTGATGATAAATGCAGAACGGACACGGTGGGAGTGAAGAGTGCTGTTAGGTTACCTGGAATGCCATTCCACCTTAAATCATATCCAGTTCTTAACATTTCTTTTTGTGCTTGAAGGAAGATGGAATTTTCAAACATAGCCAGCGAATATGTTGTTGCATCATCATGAGGATGTTTCAACGCATGATGATACAACGTTATACAGAGTTACAGGATATCAGGCTGATTCTTATAGGCCACCATGTTTTATAGCACCCCGTACCTCACATCCTGCACGCTGTTATTGGCTGGGGGGGCTGAAACATCCTGAACACAGCAAAATAAGAAAATCCAGGACAGAGTCTCTGCAGCACACACTTCTAGTGGGTCATAACCGATGACTGAGACAGATTATTTTTGTATGAGTCTATACATTTTTAAAGAATATACTAGTTTTGAAAAGTCAGCATGAATCATGGTGGGAAAACAATATGTTTTGTGCTAAAAATGTTATAAATTGACAGTCACTTTCCATCCATTACATAGGTAATTGATTTTTGTAAAATATAATAGATCCAGTTCACGATGTTACTGAAACATTAGTAGCAAAACTAACTGCTCCTCTACATACTTGTCAAAATAACATTACCATACATTTTCAAAGTGTCTCTTGCTAATAGTCTGGTGATTTACCCTACACATCTTTAGTGTGCAGCATTAATTAAGAAAAAGGTCATTTTCACTAAGACTGCTTAAATCCCACATCCCCACACGACAGAGTGCTGACTGACGTTAAATGCACTGTGGGGCAGCAGGTGCTGTCGAACTTGTGGCTGCAGACTTTTACTGGAATCTTTGACCTTCAGGACGCGTCTCAAAACTCACCCGCCTCTGTAATTGAGAAGAGAAAGTAACTACGGAGAGAAGTTGTGTAGCAATATTGATAAAATGTCACCTCAGAAATTAGAGGCGCCTAACAACTTTTGTTGCACTCTTCTCCTTTGTGCAAAGAGCAGGTCTGCACTGGCAGCTCTCAGCACAGCAGATTACTATTATTGGTCCTTTCTGCCTTTAGCAACAGAGAGTCTTCAGGACTAAAGAGGGAAGAAAAGGTGGCTTTGGGTTTTTTTCATTTTCATTTACTATTTCTTCATGAGATTAACATGGTGAAAGTAAACGAAGGAAACGACAGTGAGAGACAGCATTAGCATTACTGTGCACCATCCTGGTTGTCGTATTTGGATGTGTTTTATTGTAGAATATGACACAGAGCTGTACAGCAATAGGCTGAGATTGCCCAATATTTCACATACTTCCCAATATGTTGGCGAGCACCTGTGAATTGTGGCAAATTGATTTTCTGACATACATAAAATTGATGTTTATTTTGAAGGCGACCTCTCCGGAATACACCTCTGCATTTTAGCATAGTGTGAAATCTAATTATTTAGTATCCTGTCAGCTCTTGTCTCGGGGTACACAACATGACGAGCCAAAACATGCATTCAGCTGTCACGTGTCTCTCCGTCTCCCTCTCCACCACCACCCCCCTGCGCCTCTGTCGGCCAATGAGTGGTGTCAAGGATATTGCAGCGACTTGACATCCGTGGCAGATGCATGATGGCACCGCTGCTGCGAGTGCTGACTGGAAGCCTCGCGCTCAGAGCAACAGCAGCTGGCCTCGCTGCTTGGAGGGGGACTACATTAGCACAGGGGAAAGGCCTTGTTTGCTTCTGCTGGCTTGGCATTGTTTGTAGTTGAATTATGATCTGTGTAAAATTTATGCTAAGCCTGACTTAAGGCACAAGCCTCTGTAGGGAGCTGTCTCATGTCTCATTGAGCCGCCATAGTGCTCTTAAAACGATTCCTCCCACTGTCCTCAATTGGTCTTGTTGTCTTGTTCATCCTCACCAAGAAATTGTTGCAGAAAACAATAAAACAGCCAATCCGGTTTTTCGTGTTGTTGCTGTTGAGAGGCATTATGAGTTGTGGAGAGGCTGCCAAAGAAAGGATCAGTTCACCCAAAACACAAGAAGGCACAATTTCACACTCTCCTTTATTATTAATATTTAGTGATGCAGAAAATGTCCAGGTTTTGCTTATGGTGATTACAGGACAGAAACATTTTATTTTCTGAAACTTTAAAAGAAACTTTTATGCGGGACACAATGTCCCCATTACTCCACAGATCAGCACTGTGAACTATCCTCTCCTGAAGAAAAAGTCCCTTTGAAGACTTTGAACATGTGTGGTGTGCATTTTTCAGAGTAACAGGAAAACCTCTGGAAAGACGCACTCCAGTAAAAATACAGCAATGTTTTCTTTGATCTGTATTAATATTCACTTAAACTGTATTATCTAAAATTGGTGGCAGAAATCAAGTTTTTGATAAATCAAACCAAAACCATTTTACATAGAGCATTATTTTGGTAAACCAAGGCTTAAAGCTTTGTTCTGACTCTGTCTTCGTGAATTAATTAATTTAAGCCAAATACTTAATTAACAGCAAAGTGCATCATTTGAGTTGTTTCTCTTTTATGTTCATAAAAGTAGTCAGTTATTAGGTGATGTTATCCTTCTGTGCACTAAAAACGTTGAAAAATAAACTGCATGACATTGCACATTTTCCGCAAACTAGCAAGACATGTTCAATTGTATCATTTGGTGTAATGTTTACAGCCTCTCTCGCAGGATTTCAGCCAGTAAAGGAGCATAAATCATGCCAAAGGAAAAGCACAAAATGTTAAGAGGAATATGTGTTGTATAACAACACAATTCTCTCGTGTGATAGGTTTCTCTGTCTTCATGCAAACCTGTATGCTGGCATTTCAAGCACTGAAGCCCCCAAACTGTTACAGTCAATGTTGTATCATAATGGAGGAACCACTGTCAGATGCATCTTCAGTTTGTCAGGGAAATTATTGAAATACACAAAGAGTTAAGATTAATGTGAATAAAAGCAAAGAATAATCAGTTTTAAAGGTTTTCATCATTGTGCGGGTTCTTTTGATGAAATAGATACTGCCCAATGAAAAGCCTTAATAGCAGACAGAATTTGTAGAAATTGATTTCCTGGAGTGCTGCAAACTGCGGTGTAATTTGATAGAGAAGATCAAGACGCAAAAAAAAAGCTACTGCATTACAGTCACTGGAGTAAAATGTAGCGCGTTACTTGCACCGCGGCGTGTCACTCCTGTCACCTCTTTGCCCTCAGCAGTCGGGCGGCGTTGATGCGGTGCGTTGGGGTTTTGGATGGCGCCTTCAGCTCTCTAATCCGCAGAGCAGAGAGGTGCTGCCGTCGCTGACAGACTGACTGACAGGCAGGCGGAGAGGACCCAGCTGTGATGGCTGGCGTCGGCTCAGTGGCAGCCTTATGATGAATTGCCTCTCTTGAATGATAGCACTGTTACTGAATGATACCAACGCAGGATTGTTCTGTCAGCATCTCAGCGGCGACCGCAAATAAAGAAATAAATAAATAAGCAAGAAATGAACCTCTGGCCCCCTCCCCATCTTTTTATTTTTCATTAAAGGTGCCACCTCTCATAGATCTCCATATGCAGTGATATGGAACTGGAAGTTGGCTCTGAAATACGGCAGAGGAAATTGCCTTGTACAACCACAAATGTAGCCGAACTTTTGAGCGATTGAAAGCTGCCTCTTATGTTTTTTTTTTCTTTTCACTTTTATATCCAGCAGAGTATATCTGAAAAAACACTTGTGTTTGTCCTCATTGCCACCACATAAATTATATGTGATTGCGTCATGATAAATATGACTTTGATGTTTTACAATACTACTGGAAATAAGTCACATTCGGCTATTTGCTGATAATTGCAATTTCTTTGATGCAGAATGTATTTTTTTCTTGTTGCATGTTTATTTATGCGCTGTGATATTCACCTCGCACCTCTGTCTGTTTGCAGCTCAGACGACTACTACGAATACGGACACAGCGGGGACTCGTATGATTCGTACGGTGAGTTGCAGACCTCTCTCCCTCCAAGATATCTTGTGTCAGATGTCAGAACACCGTCAGTTTTTCCTGCCTCCTGACTGTGTGTTGCTGGCTTCGTCTCAGTTGCCATAGCATCTGGGTGACGGTGTGATGTTTAGTTCACTGCATTCACTCAGAAGAGAGCAATGCCACTAAATGCTAAGACTGATGAACAACCAGTCATCTGTTGTTGGGAGGACCACTGTTAACTAAACTACAGGAAATTGCACTAAAACAACTAAATGTTTACCCACTGAATCAGATTTTTTTTAATCCTTTATTTTTCAACTGCTAAAAATTGCTAATTCTGAACCAAACGCTGCCCTCGAGCGCTGATGATTACTTCAGAGGAGAAAACAGGGAGACTGTAACAAGCTGCAGAATCACTTTGAGATCGACTTTGCTTCACCCTGCAAAGTCTTCTGAGAAATGTGAAAGAGCGGAGAAAGCTTTTTTTTATGTTGTTTCCAAATAAGAGACACACATTTCTGAGTTTATGTGGAAACAAAAGAGTTTAAACGTGAGTTCACATGGAAGTTTGAAACAGAGTGCGCATGAAAACAGGGACAGATAATAACCAGCTTTGACTCCAGTTGCCGCAAAGTTCAGATAAAGTTAAAACCACTGAGATAATGCTCGACAATACGTGTCAGCTTTTGACAAGATACAGTAAAAAGTGGGCCAAGGTCACATTTGCCGCAGACTGCACTTGAATGATAGTGGAGCTGATACACAGTACAGTGGACCATGCTGCTGTACAGCTGAAGGTTGATCCATGGCTAATAATGGCTTTGTAACCCACGTGTGAACTGGATAATACATAACGACAGACATCAGTTACTCGGAGTCTGCTTCTGGTGTGCACCTTTTAATTATCTAAAGCAAAAACTGCTCTGACAGTGGATGAGCAAATTTAAGAAGAGTGTTGATTTGGACTGTGATCATTTCATTGGTGTTTGCTACAAGCTTCAAATAGAACCAGACAAGATTACTGTATTATGTATTATATGTTAATGTTCTTTCACATATTTACTCTGTGACTGATAGCTGATGCATGTTTACATGTTTACATCAGTTTACAAATGCATGATTAATGACTTTTTAATTGCTACAGGATTTCTTAATCTTTTTTTCATGTTTTAAATGGAAGTGGCTGCATTTTGTTATGAGATGATTTTGGTTTTGAAAATGTATATATGAGTATTCTTTAGTGAAATGGAGTTGAAAATAACTATTTTATCCTCTGCGTGGAGAAGATATAATGTGCTAAAGATATACGTACGTTCATTCCATGCTTTAGAGACTGGACTGTGTTTTTTGGAAGTCAAAGACAATAATGATAAAAAAAAAAACTTTTCCAACTTTTTTGACCACACAAGTGAAAGAACTAAGCACCTTCAACTCATTAGAGTGCTGCGCACCTTCACATAAAATAAAAAGCAGTGCCACGTGGGTCACACAGAAAAAAGGGCGACAGTTCAAAGGAAACAGATAAACAGCGTTGATGTGCATCCTTGTTCTCGAAACACAAGGTTACCTTGGTCTATTTCTTCAAAGTGACTGTCAGTGAAAGGGTGACAGGTTTAATTAAGGGGTATTGGCTATGTGCTGCCAGCAGAGAACCTGTACACAGAAAAAGACAAGCCTTTGTGAGCCTCAGCTCTAGGGAAGTCTCAGCGCTGGCTGAAGATCAGACAAAGGGTGCCATCGATACTGGCACTTTCACATTGACAGTACCAGGGGGTGAACAGGGGCTGATTTGGGCTAATGGTAATTGTGACCTTTTTGCTGGGAGCCACTAAACGGGTCCTTTTGAGGTAGCTATTTGATCCTCTCATTCAATTATCGGAGATGCATCCTTCCAGGTGAAAGTCAAGCTCCTCGGTGCGAGACGCCGTTTGCCTTCACAAGGCTTTTGTTATGAAATGAGCGGCATCGATAGCGAGTCAGTCAAAGTGCTCGCAACTTTCTGCTGCATTATTTTCACTGAGGGTTTTCATGGCATTTTTGCAGAGTTTGCATGGACCTTGAGAGACTTGCACGGGTTGTCATGAACGAGTGATTTAAGTATAGCGCCTCTGTAATCGCTCCCCATCTGTTTCTTTCTCTTCTCTTCTTAATCAGGTCTGGAAGAGTGGGCAAACAATCGCGGCAAGGCACCGTCAGCACGAACAGCCAAGGGAGTGTACAGAGATCAGCCATACTCCAGATATTGAACTGTTTATACCACCCGCACCTGAGTCCTCATGGCTGTTTCAACCCAAGTAATGGATTTTTTATGGACGCTCCCACCTTTTTAGAATTGAAAACTAAACCGCAAAATAACACAAATGAAACGTTGATAGCGAGGCAGTGAATGAGGAAAAACTGGTTCGCAAATATGGCACCCCCCGATTATAAAAACATACTCCCACTGGGTAAAATGTGTAACCGAGGTAATCCATCCCTTTCCTCTAGGAGAAATCGACTGGACGTTGCGATTAAGAAAGACTCCATAGTACATTAAGTTTCTCTCTCAGCTATGTGATTGTGAAGAATGACATTGTATCAAGCTATCTGACTTGGTAATGATTAGTGAATCGCTATAAGCTGTCGATACAATGTTTCTACACAGCTGCCAGTGCAACTTAATTTCTCACCCTCTCCTCTTCAAACCCTGAACTGCGTGGTTGATCACTTTAAAATGTAGTAGCTTAGTTCTAGGAAAGTGCAGTACTGTAGATATTTTTTTCTGAGGGGTAATTGGTGAAGTTGTGTCCCTTGTAAATGAAACATTTACAAACTGAAAAAGAGAAAAAGTCAAACTGTATACATATTGTTTTGCTGTTCCCTCCTTTTTGTAATATAATAGTTCTTTAGTGTTAAAGGGCTTATAAAAGCATGGTGTGCAACTGTGGATATTGTCAGCTGTTTTATTCTGAAAAAGCCTATGTAGTTGTGTTCATGATTATGGCCCCAAAACATTTTAACAACATTTTAATCCATCTATAAATAGCCGCTCATATCTTTATGTACACCGAACAAGGAGAACTGCAAAACAGCCGAGGAGCTTTTTCATTTTTGTGATTTTTTTTTTTTAGATGCTCTAAATGAGTCATTTTTGGTGTCATTCTTTGATTTAATACGAGATACTTTTCTGACTTCGTAGGCATAATAATCGGTTTTAAGCTACTAAATCACATGCTGCTGAATTGGTAATCATTTCCATCTAGAGAGATTTGTTCAACTTTATTGATTTTGAGCTTATGTAAGCCCTTTAATATTTTCTTCTTTGTTGATGCTGAATAAACATTTTGAAAGAAAACACTTGTGTTCGAGAGAATAATTATGGACTCAAAAAAAGAAAAAAAAGCCCTCTAATTTAAACTAACAAACCCAAATGAAAAAGATAGACATGTTTGGAATATCTTGGTAGAAGCCTGGAATGAATTAAACCACATACGTTATAACTAAGTGAAAAACCAAATAAAACATCATGTCTTAGTTGGTATGACCAAAAAAACTTCCAAAGAGCAAATGGCTGGATGTGACCTTGCAGATGACCTTGGTAATCTGATAAGATCCGTTTCCTATTTGTATTTGGACGTCATGTGATGCATTTTGCTGGAAATCTCCCCGCCTGAGATTGAGAGGATTTAGCGATAGCGACATCGCCGCTCTTGAAACTCTCTCCACTCTGTTTGTTCATATAATTTGATGTGAAGCGAACGCTGATCACGTCAAGCATCATCAGTAAACACACATTAACTCTCTGAGTGTTTACCCCGACAGAAACGGCTCGTAGCGCTGCATGAAAGCCGCCCTGACCTCTAGGCCATGTTCGGTTCAGTACGGGGGGTGGGAACTGCTCTCTCTTCTTGTTTTGCTCTTTCTGTTCTCCTCCGGTCATGTGACCCTCTCCCAGTCGTTTAAAGAGCCTGCCTTTGCCCCGTCCATTAAAGAGACTCTAAATGACCCCCAGCTGACCTCCGCAGAGAGAGGATGGCAGTAGCTGTTTAAAAAGACCTCCGTCCCACAAGGTAAACAACCTGACCCAGTTTAACCTCTCCCCTAACGTAGTTGAACATAAAACCTCTCTAAACCTAAATGTAATATGTTTTCCTGTCTCTGTTAAGTCCGTAATCTACAAAGCTGGGAATAATTAGATATCTGTAACTAAAAACTGTAAAAAAGTATGATAAATAGCAGTAATATTTCAACGAACTGTGTAGTGAAATAACTTTATCCTAAGACTTTGATAAAATATATCCTCTGTTACAATGATGGAACCATAAAATGTTATGTGTCTTGGCATTTGTTTTCATAATGTGAGTGTGTAAAATGTTAATGTTGTGAACTTGCATAGTCATACTGTTGTTTATATTCCTTTCTAGGTCGATGTCCCGGGTACATCAGGCCATCCGTCCAATTTTCTCATTGGTGCTGAAGGTATGTGTTTTTCTGCGATACATGTCAGATGTTTATGATGATGTTTTATGTTGAACATTAAAATATAGGGAAAATGCTGAAACTATCAAATGTCTCAAAGCTTTCAAAAATGTTTCAAGACAACTTGCTCAGTTTAATTATTCTTTCAAATATTCGAAGATATGTGATCATATGTCCTGATCTGAACTATGCAATCTATGCAGATACAAAGGGTTAGTTACAGTTGACAACTGAAATCCCTGCAGATGACGGGCAAAGTCTCATCTCAAATGACTTACAGTCTAACCTGTTTGGAAAACCTGAGGAAGTACAAAATGAAATATTCTACAGAGGACACGGCGTTATCATGACATATCAAATATTAATGTGACTTTGAGGCAAGTTGATGTTCTCTTGACGGATGTTTAATGTTGAAAATATTTTTCCCGAGCTTGTGAAATCCTTCAGAATCTCCCTAGTTTGGAGGCTCAACCTACAGCTCTCCTGTTATACCCTTCCACAATCCCCTCAGGGGGATTCCTGTCCCTCTGGACTCTCTGCCTCACTTTGTACCTATGCAATTAGTGTATAAGAGCACTCTGTGTCATCTGAACCACGGCGGGGTCCCTGTTGCTGCTGTCTGAAAATGACACTCTGTGCTTGTTTTAAGTAGAGAAACGTAATGCTTGACTGATTGTGTTAGCCAAAAAAACCTTGAAGTGCCGATACCAGAATGTGACTAAAGGACAGTCCTAAAAATGTCCTTTGCTTTTTTTTAATTTTTTTTCTGGTGCTCATATTGTTCCCCTCTCTCCTCTTTCCTCTCTGAATAGACTCGACGAACCACACGCGAGCTTCCCTCCAAACATTCAACCCCACACAATGTCAAACCAAACCCTGAAAAGGCCGTCCAACAAAAGGAGCGGCCAAACCGGAGGACTGTCCAGCGTTCGCAGCCCGGACCGAGGTGACTCCTGCGGGGGGACGAGATGGAGTGACCTGTTGAGATGCAGGGAAGGGGGGAAAAAGATAATGCATGTATCACACATCACCATCAGAAGAGGGAGGGAGAGAGGAAACCCGCGAGGCAAATGGAGTTCCTCATCCTCTGGGACGATCTGTCGGAGAATATTTCCTTCAGAGCCTCACCGGCTCTGTGTACATTTTACATACACACAGGAGCAATCTGAACTGACTGTGAACCTGCCCTGTGTCTTTCCTCATTCACACTGCTGTTAGGCAAATGTGTTTGCCGCTTACATTAGACATCGACTGTCGCTTACTAGGGAGGATCAGTTCATAAATAATGCAATATGTTAAAGAAATGACATCACATTTTGAGAAAAGACACTTCTAATCTCATATCGTCATGCTCATTAACCTACATTCAATCCACTCCAGTGAATAAATAATTCAGGAAGTGCCTTATTGTTGCATTGTTGTGGCAGATTTTTAGTCCCTCTGCCAGAATAAAAATATGGGGCATTTCACAAAAAAAAGGTTGCTTTTTTACTCGTCTTTTATGCTGTCTTTTGGTTTGCTGTATGCATTACCAAGATGCTGAAACACCACCCAGCCACACACCAGCGCAGGCTATTCCAGATGTATTGCTTAATCAGAATCGACTTCAGTGGATATTACAATTCCAAAATAGCTTTCTATCGGATAGAGAGCTTCATTCTGCCATGTGCATAAGTCCAGATAGGCTGATCCGTATTCCACACAGTTGTATGTCCTCAGTGGCAGACAATAGTTTTCCATTAGAGGAAGTGATTCTCTCCGGAGCCTCGGGCCAAGCCTCACACAATAACACAGCGACCTAAAGCTCGCATCCCGGCTCCCGGAGTCAACTCTCATCACCTCTGGGGGCTGAATCCCCCGTCTGAGGTGGCTTAAAACGACAGGCTTATCTGAAGTGAGCTTGTCCGAGTTAATAAAGTAAGAGCGGCTTATTTGATTAAGAATGCATACAAAGGAGGGTGCAGTGATCTGTCACAGGGAAACAAGTCCATTTCAACACTAGACTGCAGATCGATGGGTCCCGAACATTTTCTACAGGGACCACTGGAGGTGATTTAAAGGAGCTAAATTAGAAATTGCTTAAAATACCTGAAAACCTGTTTTGTGAATCAGCTTCACTGATGAGGCCCCACATGAACGCACAATGTCATACCAAAGTTTGAACAGTTTTTTCACATGAAATTTCTGTATTTATCTACTCCTTTCTCACTGACTTTAAGTCGCCATGGATCAGTTGGAAATGTATCTTTGTGTGCCGATCACATTTTAACACTTGAAACTAAATGTCAGTTGAGGGGTTGTTTAATCATGTTGCCAGCACTGCCAATCAAATCTGATCAGACCACACCCACACAGCTCTGAAAAAGCAGATTAGGGAGAAACTCTTTTATGAACAGTGTGACACTTTGAGAAGTACAAGAATAATATTCAGCGTTCAGCTAACTGGCTGCTGGGTCGACTTGTAACAGTAAAGAAGTGAGAGTGGTATCACACTGTAGACAAGAAAGCAAACAAGTGTATTTCCCCAAATGCCAAACTATTCCTTAAATACCAAGTAATTTTCTTTTAAATGTAACTTTGACTAGTTTTGTTGCTTTCTTGTCTATTTAGTCACAAACATAACAGAATTTACTTAGATTTGACACTAAAGCCTTTTTCAGGGGCTTTAACGCCACTGTGTGCATAACTTATGTGTGATTGTAGCACCCTTCAAAATAGTCTAATCAGAAAAGGTTGTGTTTGTTGGAAAATGGGACCATGCAGGTTAAAATTGGCACCTGTGTGTTTTTTTCTTCATGTCCCGGGGAAGGATTAGCAAGGTTCGGGGGAAGAAGTGGCAAATGTTTCTGTCTGCCGCAGTGTTTTTGTAACTGCCAAAGTCAGAACTTCTCAATTTCCTACTTGTGGCTTTAATTTATTTATATCAAAAGCAAACACAGAGTAAGATAGTGGATTACTGTTAGAAATGCTCAATGTTAGATATCCAGTATATATCTGAGCAATGTTCAACTATATCTGTGCTTTTTTTGGCTCAGACTTTCCTTAAAAAAGTGGCATCTGTTTGATTCTGTGAAGTGTGCTTATCCACTTGTATTCCTCTTAATCATCTTCAGGACCTGAAGTGGCGACCTCCTGCCTTTTGTTCTGTAATTAACTAGAGGGCTCTTAATCTCACTGAGATTAAAACACCCTGATCAATGCTGGAGTGGCCCTCGGTCTCCTTTGCAAGTGAGTGCTAATGTGACCGCGGGTCAGTGTGTGTCGCCCACTAAGTGGAAACTCAGATTGTGAAGGATCGATGATCGCAGGGCTTTGAGTGAACAGGGGTGAATAACAGCAATAATACTGAGAATGTGCCACCATCATGTTCACCAGCCACAATGCACACATCAAGCTTTAATTTATTTCCGATTTTTGTGATTAGCATTTCAGTCACTTGTATGGCAAAAAAAAAAAAAAAAAGCAAGGGAAAAAAGAGACCATGAAAACAAGAAAAATAAGCCAAGATAAAGAGAAATGACAGATATAAAAGAGAAAATCTCCCACTAAACATACAAATATTTCACAAGAAGCAGATAAGACTGAAAAACAAAGCTGTTCAAATACATGTGGAAATGTGTGTACTCGTCAGCCACATGCTGTATGTAAACTGTTCATGGTGCAAATTGTATGTCATGTTTCTGTGTCTCTTACATGTGCTTTTATGTGTAATACTCACGGAGTCGATGACTAAATACATATTTAGGCTGTAGATTTCCTTACTGGTAATAAAGTTTTCCTCCTGTTGATAAAAAATAAAAAAACAACACATTCTTTTGTCAGAGGTGTTGTGATTGTGCAGTCCTGACTACAATATGAAGCTCTTCACCCTTTGATAGCACACTTCAAAGTCAGTATATGTTCACTGCAGAGTGTCAAACAGTGTGGGAAACAAATCATGAAGGCAATTCCACTGTCCCGACTGCTGAGGATTGACACCCTGTAATGAAGTCTGAACTAAATATAGTTGTATTAACTCTGAGGGAGAAGCTCATGATGAGTTTTGGCAGTTGGCATGTTTTTCTAACTTCAAAACCCACCACTGCAGGGATATTATTTACCTTGATACGCCCTTGAAATAATAGTTGCAGATCAAATAAGTTTGTGTTGCACAGGCTGTCTCAGTCTCCAACCTTTTAAATATTGTATGTTCCCCTCCAATGCTGCCTTGGATACATCTCTCTCCTCATGTAAATGCTGCTGTTCTTTATTCTTTCTGCTTTTTTTTCTCCCCTCCTGCTTCCATCCTTCAGGCCGCTCCACTTTGATGTTGTTTCTCAGCTGTGTGAAATTTGAGATTAAAGTCCATCTGTTCATGCCCCCCCTTATCAATACATACACTGACATAAACAAAAACAAAATCAGACAAAAAGCGATGGTTATTCTTAATAGGTCAAAGGCAGCTGTAATATAATTGAGGCAGAAATCATAGTGCATCGATTACGTTGGACACAGGCCATTGCAGATAATGAATTCCTTATCTAATTTTTATTTATTCATCAGAACATAAAAAAGGGCTGTTGAGGCCAGAATCTTTTAAGGGTCCGTGCAGACCACCAGGCCCATAAAGGTGTGTCAGGTGTGTGTGTGTGCATCACAAACAAATTTCTTTCCTTATTCTTTTTTTTTCCTTTCAGGTGAGAATGGCAGCATTCTATATTTCCCCCAATAAACCCTGCGTGAGGCTGCAGCAGTTTTGTTGCCTTTTCCACCGGTCAGCCCAGTTAATAAACTGATGCGTTCTGATGATATCCAGTCCCGCCTCTACTGTATTGTTCGCTTTTCATGCCAGCCGCAGCGGCAGCGAGGGAGAGCCCTCAGCGTAAATATTCTCTGTAAACCAACAGCGCTAGCAGGGCGGGGAGATTAAAACAATTGTTTACGCTTTCGGTGCATACGGGGAGATATAAGCAATATAAGCAGACAGAGCGCTCAGAATGAAATAACACAGAAATGATGCTATCCTGTTGCAAGCTCAGTATGAATACACACGAGCGGTAAGAGGATATTGCAAAGACACCATCATGAGGAGAGTTAAAAGCCAATCACCTATACTGTTTACCTTAACACCTTCTTCCACTCATGGAACACTGACCTTCTAAATGACATTTGCCTCCTTTTAAGCTGAGCGTGTTTGGCATTTAAAATGTCCTTATTCAGCCACTCCACCTTAACTCTGCCCAGGAACGTGGTAAATAATGGAGGAGAGAATCAATGTGCTGCCCTCTTATTCTAGAGGAAATGTCTGATTACACTTCACAACGCTGTAATTGTAGTGTATTAACTTGTTCCTTTTATTAGTCTTGGTAAAATATTGTAGCTAGGAAATTATAGACTTTGTAGCCCTGCTAATGCATTTGTAATGACAGCAATGCAGTGTGCTAAAGAGCTACAGTAAAACTCCATGTATGGTGTACGACTGCAACTCTCACTGCTGTTGGCAAAGTCAAACTACGGTGCTCCTCAGTCATTTCAAAGGTGATAAATAATTAGTAGTAGTAGTTTGATGCCAGCCAAGGAGTTGATTACTGGGAGGCTGTGACTCCAGGAGGCAGAGCAGGTCATCCATTAATCGGTTGTGGTTCGACCTCCAGCTCCTCCTGCCCACGAGTTGAAGTGTCCTCGAGCAAGATACTGAGCCCCAAATTACTCCCAGCACCTGAGTCTCGATTAGCAGCATACGAGAGAATAAGAGGCACACTGTGCATGGATGATACCGTTCATATGTAATTAAGACTTTATAAAGTGTCTGATGGCTTTTATAATGGATGAGTATTTAATTACATTACTCTTAAAAGACATTACAAAAAATTCTTCCCAGGTATGTTTTTTTGTAAAAAAAAAAAGTCCCTTTGGTTATTTTTTATCATCATTCATCACAAGACTCATGAACCGTGTGACAGTTTACCAAACCAAATACTAACCAAAGTCCATTCATTATGACGTTTTTTCTCCCTTTTTATATAATGATACATGTCGCATTGACAGACACTGAAGTGAAACACGCAGGAAGGTGGAAGCCAGGAGAAGTGGCTCTGTGCTGACCGTATAAACAGCTTTACAGATTACATATGAGATCAAAATAATGTTGTTGAATTTATTAGTGAAAGTGAAAAAAATCAGAAATGCTTGCAGAGTGGGTGTGTCAGTGTTTGATTGACAGCAGCTGACAGGCTGAGCTCCAGCAGGGGACAAGCCACAGTAAATGAATGTACACTGTTGAATTGTAAGATAAGGATCACATCAGCATCTAGTAAATGGACCAAAGTGACATTTTCTGGTTCTTTTGCATGCTGTTTAATATGCTGCAGCTGAGAAGCTAATTAGCTATCTAGCCAGCAAACTGACAGTAGGAGAGAGAGCAGTTTTCCGGGTTTATGTTTGTTCGGTTGCTTGTTCAACAAGCCAAGGAGCAGGATAAGACCTGTGTATATGTTTGTGAGCTAGATAAGAATGAGACTATAGCAGGAAAGCTAATGTGGGCCAAAATGGCCACTAAAGCAAATTGTAAACTGCAGCAAGGGAACAGCAGGAAGAGCTAAACTGTATGATCTTATATTTTACCTGATACCCCAAGCTCAGACCAAAAAAAACCCTAATCAGTGACATCTGTTTAGTAAAAGTTCTTCTTATTAATGGCTTATAAATAAATATAAAGCATAAGTTACTTTTTTATTACACATTATTAAACCCATTAGTTTGAACTTATGCAGGCAGCCTTATTAGAAAGTCACATCAGGAGAATTTAAGACATGTTTAAGTCTCTTTCTGTGGTCAGTCATTTCTGAAGGTTTGATTTTGTCTCAGGTTTTGGGGCAATCCCCTGGGTAGCCGGGTGAACACGAGTCAGCTTTAGCATTACATCAGTACTGGATGAGATGATGAAACTGTCAGCGCTTCTTTCTCTCCGCGCCCTCAGAATAAAGGTACAGAGACGGACCTCCTGACCTCTTGGATTGTCCATCTGCAAGGCTTTTTTTTCCCACACCGCAGAGGAGGATTTCATGCACTTTCATCCTGTGATTGTGACTGGCCTTTCCATTTCTTCTAACTTTCTCCCATCCATTTTTACTTTCAGTGTCATTCCTATGCTTGCTGTAGGTCAGCCTGATAGAGTCGGTTAGATAATAGTCATAGTCATGGCCTCACAGAGCAGAAATGTAAACTCCGAAACCTGACCGCTCTCAGTCTGACAGTGTTTGTATGCTCAGTATATTTCTGTGGGTTTGAATCAAGAATTAAATATCCTCCTATATATAGACTTTGTTTAGGTGTGTTATGTCCTGAACAGTAAACAGCTATTCAGTGCTGGAAGGAAATCATTTGCAGGCACACATTAAGCCAAAAATTAGAAAAAAATTACAGTAACAGACAGTGTTTCTAAGTACAGTGCTGAGTTCTTTATACTTGAGTGTTCCCATTTTATGCTATTTTATGCTCATTCTCTATTCTCTATTATTCTTATTCATTGCAGAGGCTATGACTGTACTTTTTACTTCACCTCTACACATTTACTTGCTTTACTTCTGACATTAACTTGATTTTACTCAACAGCACAGAATCAGTTTATAAGACATGATGCATTGTTATGAATAAAGGAAAATGAGCTCTTTTTTATTGTGGGCCACAAAAGCATCATATTTAGTCTTCTTATAAAAACAAGGACTCTAGTTTTCTTCACTGCCTTCGCTGCTACATTGTTGTTTCTTTGCCCATTACTGACACCAGGAGATCAGGGTGTCAAACCACTGAATGGCTGAATGGTGTTGCTACATCAGATCATCCCATAATCTTAACCACATGTTCAATGTGAAAATAACAATGGAGATTCTCTTACGTAAAGGAACTACTTTTTTTGCCTAAACCTAACCAAGTGGTTTTTGTGCATAAGCCTAACCAAAGCTTGACCACGACCCCCCACTGGCTTCCCACCAACATTTTCGGATGTCTACACGGCTTGCATAGTAAAAGCAGCAGCTTCAGTTCTCCGTCTGCGTCCACAAAGGATGCATTCAGGCACACTATTGATTATAGGTCATGCTTGTTTTGGCAGCTTTCAGAAGCCCAACACACAATCACTGCAGTTGTGCTGGAAAAATATTTGAAAACACAGGGACAGAGGGAGGGAGCGTAAAAACATGCTTGATGACTGAAAACCGTGTCTGAAACACTTTGAGTGTAGACATGCCATTAGCGGGAACATACGAAAGCTTTGCCTGTGTGGTGATAGGTGAGTGATTGCCCCTGTGCCACCCTTATATTTTCAAAGATGATCTCCGTTGCATCTGCAGTGCTTGTTTCCCTTCTGTGTTAGTATGAAAGACGAAAACGCTTCTCTCTCACACAGACCGGAGCAATGAAAGTGAGCCTCTGCACAGAGCTGAAATTTACACACTGACTATATTCTGTGGGAACCATGAAATTTTCAGAGAATATTTAGAAGACAAATATATTCAGCAGCATTACCTCATGAGGGATGTTTTTATGGAGAGTATATATATAGTTGATGATTTAATTAAATATGAACCTTCTAGACTCATGTCTTTATTATCTGTCAATCAAAGGAAAAGAGCTTTTGGATTTAAAATCATCACACCGCTGCTTTATGTTACCTTTACCTCCACAGTCATAAAATCCCTGCAGATGGTGAAATCTCACGTGGCTGCTCATCCCGAGAGATCATTGCATGTTATGGTGGGTCATATTTAGGTCAAATACAATGAGGTAATTTGGTTTTAGATTTAATGAAATGGCTCCATTTAATGTGAGAGCTGTCTAAATGGTCGGGGTGGCTGCCGTCTGTGGGAGCAGTGAGTTCACATAAATCAGCTACAAGGAAGTTTCCCACCTCGCTTCTAGAAACAAGAGGCACTTTTTGATGTTAATTTGTCACATAGCTGTGTGCACACACATCCCGAGGGAAAATGATAGTGGGCCTCCCCCCCAATCACGGCCCTGCACCGTTCTACAGCCGGCCCCGTTTAATAACTCACTTGGGGATAAATATCACATCTCTGGGATACCTTAGACAAGAAATCCTCCCCTGGAGTTCCAGCAGGGTCACATTCGCGCAAGATCTTGTGAAATTAGCATTTTTTTGTCTTTATCTGAGCAATCCTTTACAGGGAACAAAACCAGCTTCTTCAAATGACTTCCCCTAATGATACTCAAGGGTATGCTGCATTTTTACTGTCTTTGTTAAAGGACAGCTCTATCCTAATTTCACTTTTTGTTGTTTTTCCACCAGCCATTTGTTGGACACTGCAGCAGCCCTTACTTGCGTGCTCCTGGAGTAAAGACGGACTTAACTTTTCCCAAACGTCTCGGGCTTATTCACTCCTCTTAAGTTTTTCACAACATAAAAAAACAACAACTGGAGACTTCAAATGTAATCAGTATGGGTAATCCTTCACTGTGAACGAGGAGCACAACAAGCGCACTTTGAAACCTGGCATCACAACACGAGGCTGAGATTCTACAATTTTACACTTTCAAAGAAGCTCGTGTTGTGATTCAAGAACACCACAGGAGATGAGCTGGAGGGGATCATCTTACTGTTCCTTCCTGCTTCTCTGATTTCTGTTTTCTACCAAAATAACCCTTTCATACAATACCCAACATGTGGTAAGTTTAGAAAGCCTCCTCCAGTCATTCATCATCCAGTCAGATTAATATATACATAAAGCCCCTCTCTGACATTCACCTTCTTATGTACATGTCATATACATGTTGGCCTCATGTCTGAATAATCTTTACTTTTATATTTTTATGTGAAAGTCTTGATTGCTATCTCTGCAACAGTGTCAGCGTGGCAGAGGTCATGACTGAAAGCTGCGAGGCAAAGATTGAATACACACAGAACCTCTCACCTTATTAAGAGCCCTGCAAATGCAAATGTGTCACTTATCATCTGTTATGCACAAAGAAAAGTAAATCAGTTTTAATGACCATGAAACACTTTGAATGAGACACAAGTTGTTGAGGAGATTTTTCTCATCTTAGAACAGTCTGTAAAATTATTTTACCCCTCAAAAAAGAGAGAAAAAAGAATAAATAAATGATCATAACAATGAGACAAACAAGCCCTTCACATTTTGGAAAATGTGCTCATTCATTTATTTATATATTTTTTGCACCAGTTTCTATGCCTTTATTACAGATCATAGAGAGATGGTGGGAAATGAGGAACTGAGAGGTGTCACTGTTCTTAACGTCCATAAGCAACGGGCACACCTCCTTCTTCGAGAAGATTAAATGAGAAGATGAGTACACTCCCCTGTCTGTAAGGTACATATTAAGGTGCAGCCAGGAGACAGTTCACTCTGCATAAACAGTGGAAAGGGGAAACAGTTAGCCTGATTCTGTCCAAAGGTAAGAACATTTACCAACTAGCACCGTAATAGCTCCCAAAATAAAATATCTGGCACAGTGCCGTCTTGGACATGAACTAAGCTAACTAACCTCCTTAATAAATGGCGGACATGAATGTGATATGCATCCATCAAGGAAACTGAAGTTGCTCTGGAGTCTGGCGGTGCGAAAGCGGATACCTCTGTTCCCCGACAGCAGCAGGGTGAACAGACTGTTGCTGCATTGTCTTTGAGTATCCTCGGGCTCTACGCAGACACCTCACCTCTCTGATGGGCTACCACTGATGTTCTGAGCAGTATTAATCACCTGCTGCAGAGCCCTCCTGTCCTGGGCTGTGCACAGACCATGCCAATTTGTAATGTTTCCAGTCAGGATGCTAGAGGGGGCAAGCAGCTCGCACTGCAAGCTGGAGGGATCAGGCATGGAAGCATTTTCATCAGGAGGGATGTTTTTGACGTGAGGCGAGTTTAGTTATTTTCTAAAGTTAATCAAGCTTTCAAAGCTTTCAAGCTTTTTTAATTGATACTTACACTTACTTACGTACATACTAAACATTAAGATGATCTTTGTTTAAAATTCGTATTTGGAAACTTAATATGAGGGAAATATCAGTGAGGAAATGTGAAAACACGACTTTCACCACCAAAACAGAAATCTTGTGTTAGCATGTGGCTCACAGCCTCCACTCATCAATCTTTTCTTCAATGTTTTGCCCAGCTGAGGAGGATCTAATGTGTCTTGTGACCCGCTCCAAACACAAAAACTTGGATTTTCTGAAAATGCAATTATTTTAATGCCAGAGAAACAATTGACTTCTCTCAAATGTAATTAAATATGACAAAAAGAGCAAAATTGCAAATGAACAAAGCGCTGGAATGATTGGCAAGAGCTGAACCCGCCGAGAGCCCCTCCAGAGAGGTTTGCATCCAGGCTGAATAGCTTCAGCTGGTCTGGTTGAATTTGATAGGGCTACCATGACCATACTCTCAATCCTTAATGAAAGCTTTGTCTTCTTCACACGCACATAATGTATGGAGAAGGAGAGGCCTCAGAGCAGATCACGTTTAATTCCCCCCTCTGTCAAACCCAGGAAATGAACCAAAAGGTTAACTCATGTCTAAAAATGGAAAGTAAAGGGACATTAAGTCATCTATTTCGAGGTCTGTCAGTGGGAGGAATTCCAACAACATCACCAGGTGTTTGGCACAGACCTCCCCACCCCTTTAGAAGTCCCATTTTCACAATGTAGAGCAGCATGCTGGTTAATTAGAGCAGGGATCCGACAGAAACGTTTGGTGAAGAGGAAACATGTTGCCATGATA
Organism: Amniataba percoides; assembly: GCA_037176925.1. Lineage (NCBI taxonomy): Eukaryota > Metazoa > Chordata > Actinopteri > Centrarchiformes > Terapontidae > Amniataba > Amniataba percoides. Next base: position 3,665,387 of record JBAJHX010000040.1, on the reverse strand, counting down.
AATGCAGGAATAACAATGCAGCTTTGTCAGCGTGTCAGCTCCGCTTTTTAACCTTCAGAGCTGAAATGTTTCGTGATGCCGTTTGGCTGCTTTTAGTGCTGTCTTGCATCTCAGAGTGGTTGAAAATGCCAGTAGGTGAGGTGTATGTGTGTTTGTGTGTAAGCAGCAGGGGGTTTGGATCGGGAAGAAAGCCAGAAACCTCAGCTCCAGGCCAAACAATTACTGAGTCATTTTGTATTGATCAAAAACCTCTTGTGGACACATTATGACCTTTTTTTCAGTTTCAGGGCAGGAAACTCTCATGTTGCTCCTTTCAAATCAAACCAGATTTAGCTTTGAAGCAACTGTTTCTCATAATACGCAACTCAGACTTCATTTAAAGGTTTGATGGGTATTAAACAAGCACTTTAAAGCGGCTGATGGAGAGGCAGCATGTATTAGGGTGACTATATTTGGCCGGTGAGCGGCGAAGCTACAAGCTGTCCCTACCAGGCTTCTTTCACACTGGATAATTGACAGCACAGATTCTCACGCCCTCGCACTGCCAGGCTGCTGGCCACCATTCAACATGGGAGATGCTCATTAACATAAGTTGGGAAGGTGCTGTCAGCCAAGTGTTCTGATGTGAACATTTTTACATTATATAATGTGGAAATATCAATGTACATTCAGTGGGTCCAGGTTAAATAGGCTAGATAGATAGATAGATAGATAGATAGATAGATAGATAGATAGATAGATAGATAGATAGATAGATAGATAGATAGA
>JBAJHX010000040.1:3647807-3664519 GCA_037176925.1 Amniataba percoides | reverse complement strand
TAGATAGATAGATAGATAGATAGATAGATAGATAGATAGATAGATAGATAGATAGATAGATAGATAGATAGATAAATCTATCAACCGGCACTATTAGAGTTAAGTAATAAACTCTTATAATTTCCTCTTTGTTTACTCCATATGCAACACAGAAATGTAAAAACAATTTGTTGGATTTTTTGGCTATTTGTTTTCGAGTAGTACTGCTGTGTACACGCTCCAGATTTACATACATGAGAGTAGTATTGATGTCTTCAGCAAGAAAGTAAAAACAATTTTAAAATGTTGAGTGATACCACTTGGTGTGGTGGATACAGATGAGAAACTGTAGTGAGCCTCGTAAGTTTAAACGTTAACTGCTGGGCTAGATGTGCAAAGCTTAAACTGTGCTGCTGCCTCGAAAGGTCAGTTTACTGCGAATGTTATGAGCTGCATCTTGTCTTTAAGGAAACATTTTATATCTTTATTTTTGTCATTGTAAATATGTCTGCTTGTCTCTTTTAATAACGACAGAGCATTCGAGACATATTTCGTAAATATATTGGTTCTTTTAGTGGTTGTATGCCAACAGTGAAGTACTTTAATTTTTACAGCAAGAATTATGAACAAGAAGCCTTTTTTTTTTTTTAATAAAAGACTGCTCAGGTGCTAAATTTAGCCCCGATCATCTACATCTTTTTTTTTTTTTTTTGCCATAAACAATAAATCTCATCTCAGTTTGTATTATCTTCTTTCAGTCATTCATGTCATTTTTGGGCAACAACATCTCACTGAAAGAGCAGATAGTCAAGTGAAGTGTGAACTCTGTGTGTGTGTGTGTGCATGTGTGTGTGTGTGCGCGCGTGCGTGCACAAGTACGAGCAAGATGGGGAGAACAAATGTGATCCTCCTTTTTCTTACCGCCAACCACGCCGCAAACCCCAGGTCGGTTGCCATGGCACCGTGAAATGAAGAAAGTTTGACAAGGGTGCCATACATTTTTAAACCACTTATTGGCATTGCCTCAAAGCTAGCACCTCCCGCTGCCCTCCCCTTCAGCTGCTGTACAGCCACATCAGTGTCAGGCCCCGGCTCCCTGGAGGAGGGCTGCCGCGGTGGGCCGGCTGGGACTCGGGAGCCTAATTGGGGCCCGAGGACGCCTCCCTCTGCTGCTACAGCTGTGCTGCCGCTGGCTGACGATAGGATCAAAACCCCCGTGACTAGCCAGGGGTCAGAGGTCGCCTGGTGGCTGCTCAGCATGCAGGGCCAGAGGAGGACTCTGCGGTGACGGCAGGCGGATCAGGCGGTGCTCTCCTGCAGTCTGCGTGAACTCTGACTGAAGCCCTCAGCTGCTCAGCCTGCCTCTGAGAGCAGCGCACAAAGATAAATGGTGCCGATGCATGTATGAAGTCTGAAATGCCTCACAGACTTATACACGCTGTAATGATTGTTGACTCATTGCATTCCTCCTACGTTTGTCTCAAAAACTGCAATAAGGGATCCAGCTGATCCGCTCGGAGCAGATTCTTCTTGTATGCCTGTCAAGAAATCTGAAATACCTGTCAAACTGCACTGAGGGCGCTTAGGAATATTTGATTTTTCCGTTTCGCATTTCTTTTCACATTTAAACTCTGTGTTTTGTAAGCAAACTGACGGCTTTTGCTCTGCTCCTCGCTGTCAGTGGGATCAGAGCTGTGCTGAGGATGTAATGTTTGCATGGCAGGGTGGCCAGCAGCGGAGCGGCTCTCAGACGATGCAGCGTGGCCAAACTCAGCCTAGACAACATTACTGAGAAGGTGCTACAGCCAGTGTTTGAATCGAGCTTCAAAACACTGTAACCTAAAGAAAATGTGGACAGTGATACATCAGAGTTAAATAAAACCTTGGAATCTTTACCACATCATTTTTAAATGAGCCTCACCTCCATTCAAATTGTTAATTCATTTTTTGTGCTGTCACAACAATAAACCTCCTTGTTCTACAGCTCAGTTCAGCTTTACACCATCTGAACATTTGACAAAAGCTCATTCTCCATTTGAAGTTCATTTCATGTAATCATCAATAGCGAGGCTGGACAAAATATGAGCAGCCCTGTCATATTTCAAATGTAACAAATGATTAATTAATTCAGCTTTTTTATTCTACATCTTATGCACCGTTAAAGATGGGGCTCTAACAATTTAGGGTGGGGCCAATCATTTCCTCCAGCTGTGTGTGTGTGGTAGCAACAACACAGCTGAAGACACTGTCTGCAGAGCTCGTCTTCAGTGGTCAAACTAGCTCAGAACGATTTTCTGCTTCCTCTTAGACCTCCACTTCAACTCCGAACACAAAGAAACTGAATCATGTAGAATTAAAGGTACATGGGCACATCTGTTTTTGTATTGGAGCTTTGAAATGATATTGACAGACGGGGATGCTTTATTTTAACCCATCATATTTGATATTAATACAATAAAATACCTTCAACAACTTTCACTTTTCCTTGGAAGCATCAACAACGAGTTTATCAACACTTAACTGATAAAATCTCACAGCTGAAACCATGTAAAATATATCCTATATCAATATGAAATATATTAATTTCATTTATTTAAACAACCTATCCGTGAGTTCCTTGTCTACAACTGTGTCTGCAAATGAAGGCCATGAGATGTGGTTGAAAGCACTCTTTCAAAAACACTTTCATGGGCCAAGCTTCTATTTCTGAAGTTGAAAATTAAATCTTCAGTCTTAGTATGTTATATTAGTTTTGATTTATAAACAGGTTTAAACCACTGTGATTGATTTGATGTAGAAGTAGTTAATGAATGCTTTCTAATATGAATGGAACGTGTGTAATCATACTGTATATCAATAGACATAATTACAGCCATGCTGTACAGTGTTATCCATCCATTTACACAAGCTATGGATGCTTCATAGGAGAAAATACAAATGCTCCAATATTTCTTACAGCACATATAAATGATACATGAGAGAGTATATTTAAAGTAAACTAACCCTTGTTACAGTCATTTATACCATTTACAGACATGACTGGGGAGCTGTTTCTTCCATTGGTTCTTTCTGAATTGATTATTGGATTTACGGATAATGTATGTGCTGGATCAATACAGAACAGTGATCACATTCATCACAATCCTGTTCACCTCTCAAAAGAGAAAAATCTGTTGTTGTTTGGGACAATCAGACAGACGGTGGAAAGCATTTGTCTCTGTAAACCACATGGATCCACCAAAACCAACAATCAATACAAAATCAAGCTGAAAGAGATGTTCAAGCCAGACTGAAATTAATTTATTGTCATGCTTAACAGTCAGTGGTTTTTCATGGAGTCAGCTAAGCCTTTCACTTACAGTGCATGATTATTGCATTCACTTCATGCAAGAGAGGGGGGATGATTTATTTTTGTTTATTCAAATAAACAGTGTCAGTGCAGCGGTCTATGACAAACACTCAATTGAATAGCTATTGTGATAAACAAGTTACTGCACAGACACCTTTTTTTTAAATGAGGCTGGGAAAACAAATATCAAGTGTTGCGGTGACTTCATTTCCATAGCAAAGGTATGAATGAACTCAGCGTCACCCCGGAGACAGCTGCTTTCTCAATCCCTTCTGTGCATGTGGTGGGAATATATCATCCTAAACACCAGAATTATCAAGCAAATGGTCTATATCCATATACTGTAATTACATCTACTGTATATGCAATTCTCGTACAGTAGGTCTATAACAAATATCTCAATGTGACATTTATATTAGTCTAAGTACACCAATATCCTATAAAAAAAAAAGAAAATAAACTAGGACCTCAGAAGACATCCCACTCTTCCCTTAATCCTCTATAATTTGCATATTTTTCATTTATTTGCCAATTATGGGTAACTATTCCACTGACCTGTGGGCAAAGTCTTTAGACTCTGGGAAACACATGCACTTTTAATCTTTACAATATATATATATATATTTTTTTTTTTTGGTAAATTAACGCTCGGCCAGGATAAATCCGGGATTAAGCTGAAAAAGCAGGAAACAAGAATTCTGCTGTGGGATGTTATCAACTCTAAATTTCATTCATCAGCTGTGAAACAAGATTAATTTTCTCCTGTAGGAGAAGACGCTGAATGAGAACAGATTGTGTCCCATCGCAGTCTTATACAGGGACAAAAACGTGAGTATACTGTCAACTGTAAGACACTTTTCTCACCAACCTTATTCCATATTCTGTAATAAAACTATTTCAAGATAACAAACTCATATTCTTATTTTTTTGTGAATTCTCATTACGAAAAACTTGTTTCTGATGTACTGCCTAAATTTGTGACAATTGAAACCAAACCTATTATCCAATGACAAAGTCTGTATTGGACAATTCTGTAGAATATTGGATCATTAGTTCATAACAACTTTAATTTTTTTGGGTTTCCATTTTTCAATCAATCTGTGCATGCAGTTGTATCTGAAATAGGAAAAGACTGTGGTTTATGACATATAAAGTGTGAATAAGATATGATTAAGCAACAAAATAACTCGCTATTAAAGAAACTGTAATAAGTTCTAATCTTGTGCACCAGTGCTGATTTTTCATTCAAAAGCAAACACAGATATGTAATTTTTTTTTACCGACATTTACATACAGATATTCAGTCAAATGTGACTTGTGACAACCAGCTGATCCTCATCGTATGAAACCACCCTTCACTTTAGTGGCACTGTGGGTCAGAGCTGTGTGCTTGGATATCACTGGGAAATATTTTGTTTACATTTCCAAAGAATGTGTTTGAGGCCATTTCTCTTCTTTATTTCCCCTTCATCCTCCACCTACTGATCAAACAGTGAGGGTGAGGTACGTGTGGGAGGAGGCCAGCTGCCCTCTACAACTCCATATCTCACCTCTGTGTCATGCTGCATTTGGTGTGTGAACAAATACGAGGGATATGATTTTTTTTCCCCCCGATACATCACTTTAAGGAAAACAACTTTTGTTTTTGAGCATAAGGTTAACTCTAATGTAGCAATGGAAGGAAATTTATATTTCTTTAACTTACATTCATTCAGTGCCATTGAGTTTAAAATCTCATTTTCAAGACTCATAGTCACTGACAATTCAGTTTTTTGAGTAATTCAGGTTTTTTCCAAGCTAAGCAACCTGAGTTCCACTCAGAGGCACTTCTTCAGTACAACACTAAGTCATTGTTAAACAGCATTTCAGTATGTACAACACTAAGTAAAGTGATCACCATTCTAAAACCTGAGCAGGAAGTGAATGCATCACCATGCTTATTCAGTTCAGTTGTAAATTCAGTCGGTCACTGGCTGAAGCTGTTACATTCAGTTCAGCACAAAGCTAGCCTTTACTAATTGGGTATGGTTAAAAAAAAGATCATAATCACAGGTTAATAAAAAGGTGAGCATTAATCGTGAATATGTGACAGGACACAAACTCTGACCTTGTGCATAAAAGTCTGACATGCTGCGCTCTGATCCACCTCCCTGACCATTACTTTCCTTTTATGAGGACTTTACTTCTTATATTGAATGGAGCTGAATGCCGGCCTTGGATGTAAATAGGTATGTATGGGAATGTCCTTTATAGTTGTGATTCAAAGGATGGTGAGCTTGTATTACCTAATATGGCCTGAAACAGCTGACTACATTAAATCCATGACTAATCTCAGTGTGATGTCATGTTTTGACATCAGGTCTGTATTCAAATAAGTGTCAGACACAAGTTACCCTTGTGTTTATTCTCAACTTCCTATTGCACCTTCTTTTTTGTCTTATTTACTATGGCCCTTACAGGGAAAAAAGCACAATTTATACAAAACACCTACAGACAGATCCACTTCAACTCCTGCAACGGCTTAATGACAGAGCAAGCAGACATCTGAGAGGAGACATTATCATCCCGGAGGACGAAAGTGCTATTATAAACTGATTAGGTGGAGGAGAGCTGGATGGAAATCACTCTTGAATCTTTTTTTAACCATTAATTAGTGGTTCTGTCAGTGCGGTTCATTCTGCGGGGATGACTAATGCGTAGAGCTCTCCCACTGCTCTTCATGACCAGTTGGTACATTGCTGTCACATTTGCATATGTAGCTCTGACAGCAAAGAAAAATCCCATCGCCTATTAATGTAGCTGGGGGTCTGTGTGGAGTCGGTGCATGCTAGTACAGACTTTGCACTCCTCTCTCTGAAACAAGATGACATGAAAGCAACAGGATATCTGCCTTACATCAGTAATTGGTTGACTGTAAAATGACTTACAATAAGTTGTGCAAACGCACCAGCGCTGACTGCTGTGAATATCCCCATTTGGACCTTAGATAGATGTGGTACGTGTATCAAACTCTATTTAGATTTCATTTAAGGCTGAAACAACCTGTTTCTTATCCTCTCTGACAAACATTTCCCTCTGAACCCCATCAGCTAAATCATGAGTCTGACACGGTTGTAAGATGGCGTTTACAGGCCATTTCATGTTTGCAGTGTTTTAATTGAAATGTATTCTACTAGATCCTTAACACTGAAGACCTCCTTAACTCAAACACATTGTATGACTCTTTACCTCTATTTCACATCCATCCATGATTAAGATTTTCTGCACTTCTCTGAAATCTGACTGGGTGATGGGCGCTGTTTGTGACATCACAAATGGAAGCAATCATGGTCCATTATGCAAATTTGTTTTAATTATTCCAGAGTCATGTGGAAACTTGAACCTCCCCCTGCCCCCTACCTCGTCTACATAAATACAGAAAACACACTTTTCGCTTCAGGTTGGAGCGAGAGCTTGACGGAGTTGGCAACAATAGTATAGATAACTATAGATTATTAAAAATAACCGTTTCATCCATTTTGCCTGATATCGTGTACATGTTGGAGCATTTGTGTTTGGAATGAAGGAAGTTTGTTTTTTGTTTCAGTTTTCCCTCAATGATTCGTATCAAGTGAGTTATCTAAATCACTTTCACATTTTTCACATTTTTCAAACTGAAAGCGTCATGACGTGGCTTGCACTGCATCCATTCAACCAGCAGGACGCTTCAGTACCACATTTTTTAGCCTTACCGAAAGAAAGAAAATATTGAAATTAGATAATCTTAAAAACAATATAAATCTAGTACTCCATTTAAAATGATTACGATAAACACAGGAATGAATCACGACTGTCGAAAACTGTCACATTTGTATGTTTTGCATTCTCGGCTGAGTTGCCTCAAGCATCAGTGTTGTTTATATATTGTTTATATATATTTGGGCCGATGAGAGAGAAGGCCAAAATGGCTGTGATCTTCCAGGGGTAAAAGAGAGTCAGAGAGGGGGAACCAGAGGAAGACTTCATTTGTTTTTGTTCTTCCATTTTCAGTATTGTAATTCTGTTGTAAGGTGTGGTCCTCCTCATGTTCTCATGTAAGAGATGTGCCTGAAGTGAAAAGTCTACAGAGCTCCTGGATTTAACGTTTTATGGCCCACAACTTTACTGAACACACTCTCATCAGTGAAAAAGGCTCTCATGCACCCATTATGTGAATGATGTAACACATTTTTTTCCTCAGGCACTGGTAGGGACTAAAACAGAGCTAAAACGGGAGTTATTATTTAATTAATATTCATCAGGTGTCAAATTGTGACTTCAGAAAAAAGTTGTCCTTTAAAGTGCTGAATGTGTGAAAACTGATAGCCAACATAATTAACATAAAGCTAAAGGTGATAATATGTCAATATGTCAGCTTAGATCATGTTACACAGTAGTCTATGTATTGTAAATCTAGACTAGTAGCTAAAATGCAGGTGAAGTAGGCAGAGGAAGGTAATCTCCATTTGAAACAATAGTTCAGACACTGACTGGTACCTGATCACTGTGACAGAAGGTCCCAGTGACCCATGAGCCCCTGCACACCCATACTTTGTGCTGTCTGTATCGCCTGTGGGCTTGAACGTCCACTGAGGTCCCACCTGTGAGGTGAAAGCACCGGCATCCCTCTCTTCATCCCATACGGGGGCAGCTTTATTATAAACCAGAGAGCCGTTTGAAGTTAAGCAGGCCGGTTGCACATCGCGGCTCCGTGTGCTGGCTAAGACATTCCCAGACAAGGCGACAAATGAAACACGATGCCTGAATCCTCACAGCACCGTCTCAACATGCGACGGGCACCAAATCCCAATGACACCTTTGCTTTAATATGTAAGGCATACGCTGTAATACATCTGTGATGCTGTGGTGGTAAAAAGAGATTTATGACACACAACAAGCTATTAAGGAGCTGTATGTGGTGGGGTAATCAGGGGGGGAAATGGGGTGGAAATTCTCTTCTTCATGCCACATTGATTCATCCTTCAGTGAGAGAAACCTCCCCATTATGCACACCTCATCTAAAAGGGCCCTAGGATGATCATAGCGGGCCCACAGTACGCTGATCCCAGGTCTGCTGTGGGGTCAACAGAGGTCCTCCCTGCAGCATCTGGACTCTCAGGAGGCTGCCACAACTGCTTGATCCATGGAGTGTTGATAATATCGCCGCATGAGCAAAGAGGGTGAGATGCACCAACATGCATCTTGTCTCAGTGGGCAGAGGGGGGAAAATCTATCTTACAATACCAGGTTTTTGCATCATGTAACATTTCTCACCAGGTGCACTGATTGATTTTTTTTTTTTTGAAAGCTTAGCCTTTTATTTCTTGATTGCACAAAATGACTATCACACAGTTGACAGTGGGCAGATTGCTCATCAATAAGACTTAATGAATAGCAGAGATGGAGCTGGAGTGGTGATCAGGGCGCCGCAGCGCCACAGCGCCACAGCCGCTTCCTTTAACATAAATATAAGAACAGACTCAAGCACACATCTGGAAGAATTGGATTTCATATCTTCTAAAAACTTGTGTTGTTGATGGCTTGCAGCAGTTAAGTCTATCGAGCGTCTTTGAAGTAGAGATAAAAAGGCTTTACTAAATGATTCCAGGGCCTGTTTCACAAAACCGAGCAGGAGCTTCTGTGCAGACTGCAAAAGATGGCAGCGTCATCTTTGGCAAGCGGTTGCCAAATCACAGGTAAATTTGCGAGTCTGTACACGGCTCCCACATGCTCATTCAGCGGCTGCGTGTACGCCGTTTGTTTTGGTCGGTGGAAAGTGTCAAAATGGGTGAGAGAAAATTATCTCACGTTGCAAATCACAGCTTGAACGTTGCAAGTCATGTTGCCCAGTTCTGAATCACCTCTGGTCTGAATAGTTATGCATGAATCTAATGAAGGTATGATAACACAGGATTAGATAAGGGAGGGGAGACTGAGGTGTCAGAGCAGCACAAGGACAGATATATGAACACATAAAAGAAACCTTCAAGTAAAAAATAAAAATAAATTATATGTAAAGAAGGAAATAAAAAAGAGAGTACAATTTGAATAATAAAAGAACAGTTAACTCAAACAAAGAGACAATAGCAGTACACATACAGCACCTAAAATCAGTGTAGTACATGAAGTAACCATCTCAGGCAAAGTGACATAGTGGTGTGTTTGTTAGCAGCAGCGTCAGCACATTATAGTTTGAGCTACATACGAGTAATTTGATGCGGGTATCCATGGTAACCACAGCAGACCATATAAACGGGTTATTTTCTGATCAGTGGCAAAGTGATGAGTCTCTTTGATTTATGGTTAACATTACAAGGGAAAAAGTAAAAGAAATGATGGGGATATGATATTTACATTCAGCTATAGTCACCAAAATGAACTGTGTGTATCACTGAGTTATTGGTGTGGCAAGGTTCGTAAAACTGTGGATAGTAAGTAAGTAAACTAATAACTTTAGTAATGTAAGTATAAACTGTGGTAGGTGTTATGTCTTGTTTGCTTATAATAAAGCTAATTATAATTCTTTTCTTAAATAACACATCAGCAGTAAACATCATGATTCCTGTCACAGCATGAAGATCCTGTTCACAAGCTGAGTATGAATTTCGCTCATTCCATATTTCATTGACTCAATTTGCAGTATATCCACCCAATGCAGAGAATAGCTGCCATAAATACACTTTTCCATTTCACTCAAAAATGTAAGCCCTGTGGTAAAGACCATTCTCTGTCCTCTCTTTGATTTGACATTTCATTTTATTATTTTTTGCCACTGGGCTTGCTGCGCTGTGATGGCGGGATGACATGGAGGGGTAATACTGGCACAAAGTGGCCCTCGAGTGCATCAATGGCCAAAGCTCAAAGCAGAGCAGCCGCTGCGGTCAAGGTTATGATGCAATGAAAGCCATTTGCCTCATATTCCTGCGCTTCAGGCCACTGTGGAACAATTTCAGGGCGGCACAGCTTCGTCCCAGACCCCCAACATGTCATTTACATTCTGACTGTGAGGCCAGATCGGTCAAAAACTAAATCCACCACTAATGCCACGGCCTCTGACTGACAGATTGAGCTGATCGTGATACCGTGATACTGATTTCTGGTAAATTCAGTGCAAAATCACTCACTGTTGAAATTCTGATTAAGATCCTGTGGCTTAATTTGATCTGCTGTTGTTTCGCTCATCTACTCGCTGCTCCGAAGTTTCTAATTAACTTGATACAGAGGAGGGAAAAAAAACAGTCTTCAAAGTGAGTATCTTTAATTAATACTGGAGAATTAGGAGAGAGGGACCAGGAGCTTTATTGATCTTTTACCAGTTTTAATTAACTAAGTGAGTTATTTTGGCTGCTGTGTTACATTCTTTAAAGCAGCTTCTTTATACAACGTAACACCTGATACGAGTTTTTGAGGTCAGTCTCATCTGATGAGTTACAAAAGTATTTTAATTTTCTATTATGTTTGTTATTTATACATGTTAAATATGTTTGTTGTATGTTATTATGTACTTTGTTATTTCAAAAGTTTACAGTTCTTTATTACTTTGATCAAAGCTGGTGAATTAGTGTTACACATAAAAGTAATGACACAGTGACAAAACAAAAATCATCTTTGCATCTTACTCCTGAGAATGTATGTTGGTAAGTGCCAAATATTTTACATCAGTTGTTCTTGGATTACTTAGCTCTACTTCCAGTTTTTATCCTGCCAAAAAGAAGGACATTTTTAATTTATGCACTACACACATGCAAAAAAAAAAAGAATCCAGTGAATGGTAAAACAATATGTTTGAGGTGCCAGAGGTTTTGGATGCCCTGAAAGAATAAAACAATAGGCCCCCGTAGATCATCCATGCAGAGTACATTGCTGTAACAAACCAGACAGCAAAACCCATTTGACAACTCCAAATGATATAATATAATAAATTTATCTTCGCAGGCTGCAATCTCTACTGTCTGGTGTTAATTACCTCATACATAGGCCATCGGCGTTGAGCATTGCTGTATAATACGATTAATGATTCAATTAATTGAAAATAAAGATGCATCACTGATATAACCAACACAGCTGCATTACTTCAGCTCTGTCTTTCAGAGTACTAAGTGTTACCTGCAGTAAGATCCAATCCACCATGAGATGGAGTCTAATATATAGCACAGTATTTACATGTGTCAGCTTTTTCTTCAACATAATGCAACATGTCTTACCTAGCATTAACAAGGACAGTTGAACTCTGTAAGCTTTGTAAAAATAATCATTAAAACAGGGACACAAAATAAAGTCTCCAGTAATAAATGTTCTGTGTTGGTGTGTGTATGAGGGCCCCTTTCAGCCCAGGGCCCATAGAATCATCCTCACTTTCCCACCTCTTCACTGTGACACTGACAATAACTGTGGCAGATGGGAATATCATTAGTTTGCAGGTATTTGGTCATCAACCAAAGACAAATTAAAATTTTGACCTGATGATTGCAGTAGATGAAAAGTCAGGGGATCACCAAAGTAATTACAGTTTATCCTGAGGGGGACATGAATGTCTGAACCAAAATCCACAGCACTCCAATCTAAACGAGATACCAGACTCTGAGAGACAGACCTCCCTCAGAGCCACAGTGCCAAAAGCACATGTTCACTTTAGTTTTTAGTAAACATACAGGAGTGAACTGTGCATTTGTTGGGAACTATTTTCTGTTGGGGATTAATACATATTGGGTGTACCTGTGACTAGTTACAGCAGTTGTACAACAACAAGGGCAACAATGAAACTGACTCAGTGATTTAGCATTCATTTATTGCTGTTTTTGATCTTTTTATGTGATTTGTTAGCATAAAAGTCTTTGTCTATGAATACATTCTTGGTTAAAGACTTCATATTGACAGTGTCACCGAATATTCTTCAAATCAATATGATATCTGAGTTGAATGACTACAATGATGAGTGATTTTCAATAAAATGTCATTGTCGACTTTATATATTGGTGTTTACACGGCACACAGGGATGAACAGAAATAAGGTGATAAAGAGCAGTTCTGACTGCAATTGTGGTGGAGCAAGCTGTTTGAAGCAGCTAAATTTGAGACTGAAATTGCATTTGCGGTCATGTTCATCATGTTGCTCCTGCAGAGATTCCCCTCTGTTTTAGGAGACAGCCTGCTGAGATTTTTGTTAAACCAGAAGCAGAAATACAGCTGGACTCTGTGAGGGGTTACTGCCACGCTGGAGCAGAACCACGCCTGAGCTGTTCATGTTCACTGAGTTTTTCTATCATCTTTGGGGTTTGGGTAAATAAAAACAAGGAGGCAAACTGTAATTTTGTGGATCAGTCAGTGAAATCCAGCAGGCATCACAGCGAAAATTAAATCTTTCAGAGGAAAGCATTTTCACATATTTGGCCTATAAAAGATGCAGTTCTCATGAAATCTACATTACCCCGGAGATGTACTGGGATGAAACAAAGCTACAATAAATCTAAAAGTCTGAACTCCAACTACAAATGTTGGTGTTCATTACATCTCTAAATATGAAAGGATTAGACACACTTAAAATGTATATATACATATATATCTTTAGATAATTCGTACTAGTGACACTAAAATGTGCATTCATTTATTAATCATCACCTTTATATCTCTGTATCTCAGTGGTCAGAAAATTCAAAGGGTTTATTTGAAAACACAAACAATTATTGGCCTGTTTGATGATTAAATAATGTCTCTTTTGTGCATTTAGGCAGCAGGGTGGTGCTAGAGGAAAGCTCAGAGGGGGTCCAGAAAGAAAAAAAGGGAGGATGAATGGCAAACTGACCTTGAAATTGTGATATTTTTATCATGTCAAGTTGAAATTATGAGTGTGGCACCAAAAGAAAGGTCAGATGGGTAAAAAAAAGGACTCCAACCATAACCATATCATAGCTGCCATGAACAGGCAAATTTTGCATTCAATAAAAAAAAAACAGTGGTGCATCACAAATTAAACACCCACATGTTGGGCCATCCTCGCAGCCACACACCATCTAACTGCAACATCCTGTGACTAAAACCTTCATAGTTGCCTCTATACTTTTTACTTCTTCTCCTCCAGATGTGTGAGCTAAACCTCAGAGCTCTTATCAAGTGAAAATGAAGATATTTCCACTGCTGCAATGTAGTTCGCAGATTCCCAAAATGTAAAATTACTGCATTTATTCTCCCTTAGGAGTGAACAGTGCTTAACAAACACTTTCACCTCTACCTGCCACTTAAATTTTGCGAGCCATTTAGATATGATGAGGAGCTGCGTACTATGAATGCTGCCATGACACGCAGGGATAAACAACAATCAGGTAAATAACGAGCACTTACGCATTGATCAGCCCGTGTAGAACAATATCATAATGGGTCCTGTGATTTCTGATTCGTAACCCGGTTTCTAATAACCAGACCACACTGTCAGAGACTCCATTAATGTGGGTCATCAGCTAATAACGCACTGTTCAGCTCTGCATGACTAATTCAAGCTTTGCATTCATTTGCAAATGTAGAAATGTTTCCAACCAGCCTTCTGCAACAGGAAACAGGGCAGTCAGATCTAGGGCACTTCCTACTCGATTCATCCCTCGCTCATATTTTCTCATTTTATGGGATGGCATGGTTTTTGTCTTTTTGTTGTTGTTTGTTTGTTTTAAACTGGCAGTATAAAGCCGTGTAACTGGGTTCACAAATAAACTTTGGCTTGGTGAAGATCATGATGCCATTCTGAAATAACAATAGTTCAGAATTGTTTGTGTTCATGGTCTGCAACACTGACTCTGCAGTTTCACTTCAGACCCCCCAGCAGTCATCTCTGCTGGCGTTGTGGATGCCCACCATATAACAGTATAAAAGCTACAAACTAAAGAAAAGCACGTGGACAAAGACGCAGATTGTCTTGTTTTTAGCCAAATGCTACACAGCTGTTAGCCTTAAGAAATAAGGTGATCAAGTTGGTGGAATTAATTAAAGGACAGGTAGTGGTTAGTTAAGTTCTCAGATGGAAATCTGTCACCATCAGCTGCAGCAGCACGTTTCCACTGAACTTTTCATAAAATCCCTAGTATGTTCATGTTTTACCAGTTCATTAGTGTGTTATCACATGTGCCAGAAAAGCCATGAGCATATGCTACTGTGCAAATCCTAACAAGAAAATTGATGTTTGACCAAATATGAAGCTATTCCTTTAATAAGGGAATATTTTAATGATATTACAAGTTTAAAATTTTGATAAAAGAATTGGAAAGAAATGTCACTATTAAATCATCAAACTATACTATCAGATATTCTGTGGCCTAAGGTTTTACTTACATATAAGGATACAGGTCCTAAAATGAAAACAGCAAGCAAACATGCACGCAGTACTTCAGGGGAAAAAAAATGTTACTTGCCTTTATCGCTTAGTTGTCACAATTTACTGCATAACGTTGATGTTGATCACTGTTGATTTTGTCTGCTTTAAGCTACTTAAATGCAACATGAGCTGTCACATTGCGTGTGTGTGCTGTGTCATATAGAGGTTTTCTGCTACAGGTGTAATGGAGCTCCGTTTAGTTTCTCTAAGGAGAGGAACAAAGAACACCCTTCCACTCTGTTTACTGTCTCTAAAACCCACACTGGATCTTAAAGCTGACCGAACGAGGCCTCCATTTTACGTGCTGAGGTACAGTAGTGTATATGATAACCTCCCCATGCTCAACCGGACCCTCTCTGCTCCCTAGATTGGTTATTGATCCAGCTTTCTTTACGCATATTGCCGCATGCACTTTTTCTCTTTGCCCGGTCTTTTATGTGGAGACTGCCTGGCCATTGTCTAGTATCTTGTTGCATGAAAAATGCTGAACGGGATGAGCCATGTCATCTTCTCCTGCTTTGCCCCCCCCCTCCATAAATAATGATCGTTTCAGAGGCCCGTCAATTTTGCTTTGCAGGGCAATATTTTCGAAAGCATTTATTTTTCCAATTCAATAGATCCTCATATTTCATAACCTGAAGCAGCAAGACGTGTGGCTGTAATCCACAGTGCACTGAAATCCAATAAATAGACACGATAAAGAGACTCTAATCAATCAATACCACTTTTCCTCTGCATCTATCAGATCAAAGCAGCAGTATCTGATGGATTTAACTTCCTCTCATTCTTAAACATTTTACAGAGGGGGTGGACACAAATAAATGCAACCCAGCATTAAAGCTTTTCACTATATATTACATTTATGAAGCTTATAACATGCAGTTTTTGTCTTTTGAGCCACAGTCTGTGTGTTGTTGTGTTACACTGTGCTACAAAGGGGGCATAATATTTTTAGTATTTCTAACTTTAATTATAAAACACTGTCTTTTATTATCATCCAACATCAGCTACAGTGCTAACCTTTAATGAAGTGCAGCTCTATTGTGTTTTCTCCCTCTAATGATTGTGTCTGCACTTAAAATGAGCTATGAGATTGTATGTGTGGGAGTATTCTTGCATTTCAATATCACTCTGCTGCACTGTAGCCACAGGATTCATTTAAATGAGGGAGGAAATAGATGGTGATTTCAACCTGAGGTGCTTCAGTCTCTGGCAAACTGGAATTAAGATCTCCTCCAGTGTTTTATAGCTGAAGGTATCTAGTTAGTAGTGGGACTTTGATAATGCATGACGTAATTCATAATTTGAGATTGCTTGTTGCTTGCTGAATGGAAAAAGCAGGACTCACCCTTTAACCTCACTGTGGAGATTTTCCTCAGAGGAGCAAAAGCACAAACGCGTGGGTGCGATATACAGTCGTGAGGCAAAAAGGTCTTTGGACATGCTTCACATGCTGGGTAATGAGTAAACACAGATACTAGTGAGGGTTACAGTATCACCTTGCAGATGTGGGCGTTTTTTGCTTTGTTTTGAGCGAGGATACTCATATATCATTCAGCCATCCCCTCTGACAGGCAGCCAGCTGTGTTCATGTCAGTATTCTGTCAGAACAGCAGTTCCCTTCAATCAATCATCTGATTACCCATTCCAACATTTCGAAGATGAAAATGACGCTGTGAATTAGATTGGAATTGGCGACTCCAGTAGAATTAGCGAGCGCTGAAGGTCCCCCGGGTGCCCTGCAACTGGCCTGGCATCACTGGCTTATTACAAAAACATAATTGGGCTGCTGTGACACTTCACGGTGGCCCCCATCTGTTCACTGGCGCCTCACTGGGGCTGTCCGTGATGAGGCGAAGCCCTGCCTTGTGTCTTTCGCTGTTGTACAACAAAATCAATGATTCGTAAACAGCGCCCAGTGACCCGAAACGCAGCAGTCAGCACTGGGTGTCGGATAGGCACCCCGCCACTACGTTCAATATGATTATACACAGCCAAATGAACACT
>JBAJHX010000040.1:3622454-3635214 GCA_037176925.1 Amniataba percoides | reverse complement strand
GCGAGGCTCCTGACTACGGTGGCCGTAATGCTCCAACAATCCATCAAGCAACGCAGCTTCGTAGCTTACCAAAGTCGGACTAAAACATTTTGACAGGTTTTTGAGCGCCGTGTACCACAGAAAATCTGTTTGAGGTCAGTAAGCACAACCAGAATTCATACATAAGGCGCACCGGATTATAAAGCACACTGTCGATTTTTAAGTGAAATTTTATTTTGTAACACATCAGTATGCCAATTAATAGCTTGTTATTCAGTGTTTATAGTGGAAAATTATCATAATCTCTAGATGAAATCCTCTTATTAACTCAAGGTGCAGAATTAACCGTTAGCACCAACGACCAGGTCAGAGCCGTTTTTTTCTGAAGCCGCGGATTGAAGTTCCTGTTTTTTAACGCTAACATTACTGCTATGAGGGCAGCTTCTTTGCTTTTATCCCGCGCTGCTAGTCAATGTTTGGGACGCACTCATTTCTCACTACCTGTGTAGTCCCGGTTAGTATTGCCAAAGTTACGAGCTGCTGTTTCTTACACAATGTCAGCTAACCAGAGCTGTCAGGCCGAAATAATATGTGGTCCATGCAAAGTGCAGCATACGATGATTTTTGAACGACTTAATCCCACCTGCTGCACGCACATCCTGAATTGTTCGTAAGCAGGGAACGTGAAAACAATATATTTAGGAAAGCGAAGCCCAAGATTTGAACCGATATTACTGACACTGTCAGTAGATGGGACCTGATGAACTAGACAGTACAGTGTTCCCTCGCTATATCGTGGTTCACCTTTCGTGGACTCGCTGTTTCACAGATTTTTTTTCAGTGCAATTTTGCATACTTATTTTTTACAGGGTATGAATGTGCATTGTGTTCTGCGTCCTGATTGGCTAAGGGTCGGTAGATCATTGTCAATCAGTCTCCTCCGTGCCGTGTCCCCTGTACAGTACAGAATGCTTTCAGCTTGCCATATTTACATCTTATAAATCTACGAAGGTTTGAACTTTGAGAGTGTTTAAACAAGGGGGAAATGCGAGAAAATATTAATGCCTGTCTGAGAAAAGTGTATAAAGTGTGTGGTGAGGGGTTTTACAGCCTTAAAATATTTAATAACTGTAAAAAATCCTACTTTGCGGATTTCACCTATTGTGGGCTATTTCTGGAACGTAACCCCGCGATAAATGAGGGAACACTGTACTTTCTAATTTCTAATAGCAGAACCAAAGCCAAAGTGACAAAGTCTCCTGTCTGATGATACTTCGCCACACAGTTCGATATGTGAATGATTTAATAATTAGAGAGCATTAAGAATACCTGGTTCATGAAAAAATGATCCGGTAGGAGAGCATGTTCCTGAGCTTTCTCACTGTGCAAAAATTTCCATCTTGGGTCTTTCTGTGCTGGGAAATGTTCAATATATCTCTCACTTTAGCAGCAGAACATATTTGCATTTAAAGAACTTGTACTCATTTTTGACATCTGGGAATCTCAAGCAGGAGTACTTCTTCAGACTTCCCTCCACGCCTGGTCACGACTAATGGAGAGGTTTTCAGATTGTCCGCTGTAATGTAAATGGTTAAATATTACAGAAACTTGAAACCCACAGTACAGTATGTGAGGCCCTCACCTGCAACTTTAGCCTCAGGCAAGAATTCACAAATAGACGCTTCACACCTCAGCCTGCTCAAAATGTCACCGTCTGACAACTTTAAGCAGCTTTCAGTATCTTTTTTCTGAACCGAGCTGACACATTTCGTCTTGATTAAAGAAATAAATCAGCCTCTCATATTCTAAAAATATGCCGAATGAACGTAACTGCTGCTTCCCAAGATCTATAATTAATGTGGTCACATCCAGCGCGGGAAGAGGAAATCTGATGTTCCCCTCTCCTCTCCGCCTTCTCTCCAGCGCCGTCCTCGGCAACCCAATAATCCCTGAGAGAACAAAGCGAGCTGTGAAAGCATAAATATAACCATAGTATCAAAACTTTCAAATCTCTGCCGTTACTGTTCTGACAGCTGCCTGCACTAATTAGCCATCAAAGGTCTCCCTCTTCCACCAACAGCTAACACCAGTATCATCGCTGCTGTCAGAGCGCGTTTGCATGTCCGCGCCTGTTTCTCTTTACCCTCAGCAAAATGTAAAGGCGGAAAAAAATATATATCATTCTGTAACGACAAGCCAAGTTTGATTTGACTCCACGTTTAAATCAAATATGGAACACAGCCTCTGGAGTCAGGAAGTATGACATAAAGAAAGAAGGGATGATAAACTACAAGAGATGACATTATTACAGGTTTATTGGACCTCTGAGGCAAAAATGATATGTGTAACCACTTTCTTTGTCATGGATTATTAACCGGCAAATGTGAATTACTGTCAGTCCAAACAAGAATAAAGTGTCTTATTTGTTTGGTTGGACTTTATGAAAGTGTCTCACTGTGACAGGTGGACCATATCCCTTACATTTGTCACTGATGATAAATATGGCCCATTTAATCCCAGGGAAACCAAAGGGGAAGACAAACGACGCCAAAGCTCAGTCACTCTGAGGCTGAAGTCATCTTGTTTGATGGGGTACAGGTGGTGATTCACCTAACTCGATTTGCTCATTAAGACCCTCCGATGGTCTTGATGCCATCCAACTCTGGGGCCACGAGGGGAGAGGGGGGGGGGGGGGTATAAAAATGGTGTATTAAATCAGAGCAGACTCAGCTGCTCGGCTTCCTGAACCCACCGCCTCGCCCTGCGAAACCTCTCATCTTAAAAACTGTCACATTCTATTAATACAGCCTGCAGACAATCTGATCAATTATGTAAATAGTGAATAATACATTCAATTCAGCATGAATTTCACATAAGCACCTCTCGTTAACAGAGCGGCTCCTGTGTAACGACTGTAGTCTGTTTGCGACATCAAAAGCTAATTAAAGCATTTAGGGATCATTCTTTGATATCTCCTGTGTGATGCAGTACAACTGTCAGAAGTCATAAGGTGCACATACTTCAGCTCTGCTGTCCAAGTACTTTACACTGGAAATATTATTTTAATTATTAGCTAATTTCTGATAAAGTCTGCTGGAGTATTTGTGGATGCATTATTCTGATGTGGTTCAAATATGACAAATATGGTCAATCTGAAGGATAAATATGAATGTTTTTTTACAAGTATCCTGAGATGACTGGATTGTAGGTTTAGATTTCATACTGTAATATACATGCATATATACATAGCAGAAAATAATACATTTTTTCTTCACTAGATCCCACCAAAGAGGCAGGACACAGCCCAGCAGTAAGAGGCTGCATGGTGTCTGTACATCCACAGGTGCCTTTATGCCAGATTTACAGTTTTTGCACAGTTTGTTTGGGTTTATCCTCTTAAATCCTATGTTTTCTTATTTTGTGGAATCTCAGGGCTCTGTTTTAATGCTGGCCAAGGCACACTCGCTTTATTTGCTTGCCCTCAATGGTTTGGTAACTTGGTAACTTGCACTACAGTGGGAGGATGGTGAGGAAGAGGGTGTTAGCCTGCAAAGAGCAGGCTGATAGCCCAGCACTTGTCTTCTATAATACTTTGGTGACTTTATTAGGTGAAAAAAGAATCACATATACTAAAATAACACCAAATGTATAATCATGCTTTTTACATCTTTGCTCTTTTCTTCTGTGTTTTTCAACCAGCTCATATGTGATCACATTTACACTGGTGGCTCTCTTTATAGCCATTTGAAGGCAGCAGGTACCTGCTCCATCTGTAGTCTCTAATTGGAGTGATGTTACGCACTGTCAAGCCACAATTGCACATAGCCCCTGCTTAGATTTATGCAACAAGACCAGACTGTTGTAAAATAGCGACAGAGACCTCTGTGCTCATGTGCACATGGAAGGTGTGGTTCTGATTAATTATCAGTTTCTACTGCAGCTCGACAGACGTGTTGGACACCAACACATTTAAAACAGTTCCATCAGGCCAGCATTCACACAGTGTCTCCATCCAAAACACTGGGAAACCAGGATGACGGCTGCACATGTCTGGTCAAAGTCTGACCTTCACATTATTAATTACAGCTGTCATTAGGTGATCTATAAATATGATGATTTCTTCTTTCTGATCCCACTCTGTGCCTAAGTGTGCCACAGGTGCACCAAGGGAGCCTAGCAACGGAACAACCAACAGCCAGTTTGGCAGCCTCCCAGTGCAATAGGCAGGGTTCACTTGACTGCGATTTGGCTGCACTGCTGGGTTCATGAAAATAGAATCATCTGCGCCCTTGTATGTGCACAGAGCAGCAACTAACCCGTGATGGAGTTGTGGCAGAAAGGTGATAAAATAAACCCTCTTCCCAGAAAGACTACTGGCAGCTGTTGATTCTGTGTCATCTGAAACATAATGTGTCATTAATAACTTGCTGAATGAAACACCATTAAGAGATGCGCCCATGTGTGTTAACTGCAAGATCTTTCCTCTTCACTTGTACAGATTTAACTATAGCAAAATATACTCCATCTGTCAGATGTTTAAGCTAAACCTTAATCCCATGTGCATGCACGTATCCAGGGCAATTCACCGCGATGGAAATCTGTTCCCATGTGGTGTTGCGATAGCATGACATCAGATCATATGTAGTGAGGTTTTTTTTTAATCTAATGCACTTTACTCAAATCTGCTGCACTTTCCATGTTGTTGGCTGGCTGTGTACCAGCTCTCTCTTTCACGCAGACAACAGTCAGCGCAATTAATAGATGGGTGAGTCAGTGTCCCCTTTGGCCCTCTATTATTCTCATACATGTCCTCTCGGGCTTCATACTTTCATACTTGGCACATTACAATGTGTTGACAAATCAACTTATGAGAGCTTAATGGCACACAACAAGATAATGTCACACACAACAATAATGTCAACCACAGTGAAAAATATCACACTGAAAAATAGCAGTTCCAGGAAGGGTTCTCAAGTACATGGTCTAGAAATTAGAGTTTGCTTCTGCATATGAAACTAGACACCCTTAAAAAAGAAATTAAATTATTATTAATGTCCCATGCATACACATAGGACACAATCAATTTACATAAACTAGATCCAGAATACTGCACAAGCATTCTTGAATAAAATTACAGAGAATCCTTCAGGAGTAAATTGTCTACATGCTACACCATTAAAAAAAAAACAAAACAATGGATTAATACCCCACTGTATGCTTCCTGAAGTTAGCTACCAGCTGATGGATAAGGCTCCACATTTAACAAGTAAAAATATGTGATTC
Source organism: Amniataba percoides (assembly GCA_037176925.1). Taxonomy (NCBI): domain Eukaryota; kingdom Metazoa; phylum Chordata; class Actinopteri; order Centrarchiformes; family Terapontidae; genus Amniataba; species Amniataba percoides. The sequence continues at coordinate 3,629,952 of JBAJHX010000040.1, read as the reverse complement.
CCTCAGGAGTAATTGAAGACCAGTAACCAAGCTAAAAAAAGATTAAATGTTGGACTTAAATTCATCAGGTAACCAGACACATAATTGTCCTCATCTAAGCTGTAAATTAAACTGAATGGTGAATTCCATAAATATTCATGCTTGAAGTAGCAGTTTATTTAAGTTTGTCTTGAGACTTTCTCCCCTATAAAATAAGCTGCTGATCACGGTGGGCTGCAGAGGAAAGTTGTGAAGAGATCATGTTCTGTAGCCAAGACTCAATATTGTACAAGTAGTTCCATTCCAGCATTTTTCACTGCAGCTGTAACAAGATTACTGTGCAGGCTTAGTCATTGGCAGGGGGCACAGACAGACACATTCTGCTTATTTACAGGTACACCAACACAAATAAGATAAGTCTGGATCTGCAATATTGTTGGCCCGTAAATAGTGCTTCTGACAGTTTGCCACTGCTCTGAAAGAAATCTCTCTTAAGTTATATATACACTGCATATGTTCTTTGAGCTCCAAAGGCTGCTTTGGTGGCAATTTGCTAATTACAGCTGTCTTCACACCCTGTGTAATTAACATCTTCTGAGAACTCATTTGATGGACTATCCATCCATCCGCTTCCTATACCTGCGTATCCTGACACACAGGGTCACGGGGGGAGGCTATCTCAGCTGTTATTGGGCGAGAGGCGCGGTTCACCCTGGACTGGACGCCAGTCAGTCACAGGGCTTGTGAGACAGATTTGTTCAAACAGTATGTACACTCTAAAAAATCATTCAGGGGCTCAGTACATATCACAATTATGAAAGGTAAACTACCTTAATAAAATCTCTGAAAATCACTTAAGTTATAGCGGTTATTATATTTATAGTAAATTCCAGTCAAAATATTTTAGTATAGAGTTAATAAACTGGTCATTTTCAAGAACTATAATTATTACTCATTCTAACTCAGTAGTCTTCATCTCTAGCAAAAACTTAAGAAAGTGAGTCAGTGTTCCTCAGAACGCCATGACATGTCGCTACTCGCACGCAGAGAGAGTGGACTCATGGGAAATCTATCTGGTTTTTTCAAAAACGAGGCCAAGGACGTGGAGACTGCAGTGGAAATCACATGGAGGGCTCCATACACTGGGAAGTAGAAAGGTAGCAAAACTGAATTAAAACTAACCCTGTTTTCCTGCACGCTGTAGTTTGCATTTTTAATACTGTTTTAACACTAATGCTTTTAAGTAACTTAACTTAAAAGTTAAGTTAAGTTACTTAAAAGCTTTCTATCCAGTAGACGTCATGCTAACTCATGGTTCATTCAGCTAACATGCAGTTTATACAGCTAACGACATCCAAAAATGGGTGTAAAATGAGCAATTTATTGAGATTTTAGCACGGCACAAAATGCCCAGACATGTTGATGTTTTTTCATCAGTGCATGCTGAGCAAGAAAGGGTGGGGGGTTGAGGAAACTGTTACCTGTACAATGTCTACAGGATGCTGCTGATAGATCTGTCAGTGTTCAAGAGGAGCTGACAGATGAGCTGATGAAGATTTACCTGCTGCGGAACCAAGTCGAGGGTCAGTCGATGTTGGGATTGTGATTGAGGGCAGCACTGTCCTCAGCAGTCGTCTGTTGGGACTGACCTACACCTTGGATCTGAGATACCCCAAGAACCTCAAACACAGTTTTGAGATATTCCAAAGAGTACTGCTGGAGGTTCAGAGACTGAAAAATAATCTGTGTATGTAGCTGCTGACTACTGTTGAACCAGAAGCTCTCTTAATGAGAGAATATTTCCTATATGTTCTACCTAAAGTTTAGCTGATGCACTATTACCTTAATGCCTACATAAGAGTTGGGGTGTCATTGGTTGTGAAACTGCATTTTGGACAGGTTTTATTTGATGTTTGAACTTTAAAGTGCCATTGTTCTTGGTGCATTTTGGACACTCAGATGCTCTCATAGATTGGGCTTTGTCACATGTTTATTGAATAGAATAATCATGGTAGAGTTATGGTAGATAAAATACCAATAATTTTATTATGTTATCCCATATTAAGAGTTCTCTTAATGCCAAATAGCCTCTGTTGACTGAACTGTTACTTTACTGTTGCTGTCAGTGCACAATAACATAAAATGTTACTGTGGTGAAGTTCTTCTGGCCACAAAACACTTCTGGAGTTTCACTGAAATCAGCATTGCAGCTTCCTCCCAAACAACTTGAGTAAATGTTGACCAGTTTAAAAAGATAAATTGATAATGGTAAGAATAATAATGATAATAATAAAAAAAATGAAGTGCCTTCATACTGGTCATCTGGTGTAATCTAAATCTCTCAAAGGGCCTGCATGCGAACTGGACTTGGAAAAGTTATGTACACAATTTGTCTTCTTGAAAACTGGTCAACATTGGCTTCAGTGCTTGGTGGAATAAAAAAAAGTTAACCTGACATTTTATCAGTATTGGCGTGAGTAGATAATGACTGAATTTTCATTTTTGAGTGAAGTGTTCCTTCCTGTGTTCATTTCAGGGTGATGCTCACATGTTCACTGGCAGGAACAAACCTGGTTGAAAGTTATACTAGATATTATACCAACACTTTATGTAATGCACGATGAGATTTCCATTAACGCCCAACAGGGATTTTAGCATTTTATGCTATTGTGTTGTGATTTTAATTGAAGGGTCCATTGTTCTTGGTGCATTTCATCCAGGTTTGAGAGACCACTTACTAATAAGCAGCATTTAATTCAGCTTCAGTGTTTTACATGCCATTTGCAAAGTAAAGAAGTTTGGATTTGCAACTGATGTTTTATACTTAGTATAAGTATTAGTATAAAACTAATTAGATAAAAAATGTTTAATGAAAAACATAAATGTATGTTATTTGCTTCATGTTTATTATTTTGTTTCATCTATACTGTAAAGTACTCCTTTAGTAGAGTAAATGTTTTTTTAAAAAGTTAATTTTAATTATATCTAATTATATCTGCTCAGTGTTATATTTCATGGTTCTCAGTTTGATTATTCAGATCAGATTCATTTGTTTAATTACATTGACTTAATTTATAAGATAAATCTAAATGATTTCACTGCTTTGAAATTTTTAAGTATAAAAATATTTAACCAATTAAATTGAGTAGAGCAGGTTTGAACTTTTTAAGAGTGTTGCAGTATATTTACCTTAACTAGAGATAAAATGCAAGTAATTGTTGCTCTTGCAGTTGTTGTGCAATTAATTATTTAGGAGCAAAAGATGAACAAAAAGTCTGAGAGAGGAGGTGGAGGTGGATGGTTTGTCACTGCTCAGAGTTGGGGTTAACATACATCTTTGGTGATGATGTATCAGACCTTATTCACAAGTGGTCTTGGTCACATTTGGCCACATTCTTTTAGCATCGAGTACAAGACTGTGTCCTGGGCTCAACCAACATCCTCAGTGCTTCAGCTACTACCATTAATATCAAGGACATCATTTTCTTCAGATACTTCTAAAAGTGAAGTATAACATCCTAGCTTGCTATCTGAATATCATTTACTTTAGCTTAGTCTTTACAGCTAAAAAAAAAGACATTAATGTTACTTCACAATGTACTGTCAACTGGACCTAGTTCCCCTGATATTTCTGTTGCACTGGAGTTGTCCTTGCTTCAATCAAACTTGGTTCCTTTTCATAAAACTATCTTTTTTAATGCCCATGCTGATTTGGCCATAGCTCCGTAATGTTAATTGAAATAAAATTAGTCAAAGTCACTTCACTCATATACTAGTTTCCCTCAGTCTAACATAGATGATCACTCGAGGTGCATTCTAATGACAGGTTTAGACAAATTTAGAGCTGTACACTTGTAATCAGATTACCCAAAGACTTTGGTAATGCCAGGTCTGAACAGTATCCCACATCCTGCAGGTGTTTTTTAGCTACTCTAGCATTATTGCTTTAGATTTGCCAAAGTTGGTGGTCTGTTGTTTGGTTGTTCCTCATTCCTCATCCACAATGGAGACATTTATGGATCTCAGAGGATGAGGTCTACTGGTTTTGGTGAGTCCTCTGACTTTTCCTCCAGAGTAAAGTACCTTCATAACTTTTGGATGAATTTCCATGGAATTTTGTACAGACCTTTATGCTGTACTCAAGATGAATAATACCTCTCATGATCTTCTGATCTTTTCAGTGCCATCATCGGGTAGAGAATAATTTCAAATCACTAAATGTTAGAGAACGACTGTAGTGGTTTTAAAATCAATGTTAATTTTTTGAAATAGCAAGTCATTTTTGAGAACCATCCACCTTGACCTACATGGACTTTGTTGCTCTATAAGAGCATCATCTGACTTAATCCTTAGCTCCCATCATGATTACAGTGACACAAAAGGATCTATTTTGTCATTTGGCTGTTGTTGAGGACATGCTGTCCCCTAAGAATTACTGTAGTTTTTTGTGGAAATATCAATAGACTGACAGGTTTTGGTATCAAGCAGTTACATCCACCTGTTTTTATGCAGCGGTTCAATTTGCACATTTAAAAAAAAAAAAACATCTAAAATATTACCAAATATTCTACCACAAAAACAAAATGCAGCAAAGGAAGTCATTATTAACGTGAGACATGACTTAAATGTCCTCTGAAGTGCCAGAGCATCATTTCTTTTGAACAACAACTTTATAAACGACCATCATTACACAGTATTATGTTCACTTTGTGGGCGCAAAACTTGTACTTATTGTACCTTTTAAATATTAAATACACTCTTACAGGTACATCTGTAATGATGTTTGTATGTTTGGTATTAAACCTGAGATTGGGTTTCTGGCAGACTGTGTGCAGGTGTCAGTGAGAAAAAGCTTCTAATCTTCCTTTCAGACACTGAGGTGAAATGGGACCGTAAAATAAAATGTGTTGTTGTGTGTTTCCCATTGAATTACAAGGTTATCCTCTACTGATCCACAGCTAGAACGAATGAAATGAAGATCTGGGATAAATATACAAACTGCATATTCCTTCTCTGCTAGTAAAATGTGTTTCTTTAAAGCTGCTGTACCTGGAGTATTTAGAGTGAAAGCCAGAGCATTGGTTTACTAAGTGGAGTGATGTGTGTGTGTGAGAGACAGAGAGAGAAATTTTTTCATATTAAATTCATAAGTAAACAAAGCCCAAACAACATCCAGCAGCAGCATCCTCGGAGAGCATGAATCACCCTCAAATGTGTGAATCCTTTTTGTTCTCTTTGGCATTTGCCCTTGTATTTGGCAGTCCTTCAGCAGATCCTGTAAAGGTGCAGCGATGGACTGCTTTCCTCAGAGTGTAGATTCTGTCGGCAGGATGGGGCTTTTGAGAAAATAAAAGCCATCACATCCAGATGTAAGATGACACAGTGCTCATTTGCTTCAGAGGTGAGAAATACTCAGGGCCATGCTGCTGAATGACCTTGGCAGATGTGTCCCCAGGGAGTAGTGAATTAATAGCTGACCTTTAGATTATATCCTCTGCTTCCTTCCCTCTGTTTTTTCAGGGAAGTATTTACTTTTTGTACTGAAATATAATCTGAAAAATCAGCTTTCAAAGGTAATCTAGTCACTATTAGGATGGTCTTTTCCTTGGCAGTGATTAGGGCTGTAACGGCAATCAGTATCCATAAAAGTATCTACATTTGGATTTATGTGCAAATCTCTCTCTCTCTCTCTCTCTCTCTCTCTCTCTCTCTCTCTCTCTCTCTCTTTTGTGTTAATCTATAAGTTCAGCTTCCAACAAAATAAACAATTCATCATATGAAATAATGTCCCTAACTTTTGTTTGTAACTTTTGTCAGATTCCTCCACTGGATTTGCAGATTAAATGCTAATCTATGCAGATTTGTATTGGTAATAGCAACATATAACCATGAGACACTCATCAGAATAGGGAAATTGTACGTTGCAGCTTTGTGGACTCTCATCCTGACGACTCTGCTGCCTGATCTGCCGAGATCCAACATAAATGTCACAGAAAACATCAAGGAAAAGGTGGAAGGGTTAAACACCGGCTATAACCTCGACCACATGGATAAGCAGCACCATCTCTGTGTCCTCCACCTCGATATGGGAGGAAGCACCGCAGCAAAGGTGGAGGGATTAAACACCGGCTAAGAGCCAGGCCGGATGGATCTACTCTGCCAAGCGGCCTGCTAGCCAATGTGCAGGAGTTAGATTAACTGGATGACCTCTGTGACCGCACCGGTTTCCGACAGGACATCAGGAACTGTAATGGCTAAATCCTGGAATACTGGATGGCACCATTCAACCAGGTGACTGTCACTGTGTACGCCGATCTGACAGAATGGAGCACTCTGGCAAGAAATAAAGGAGGCGGCTTGTGCTTTACTGTGAGTGCCAGTGTGACAGTGAATTTTAATATGCCGTCCTGTTCCTGTTCATCTGATCTGCAGTTACTGACAATAAAATGCAGGCCGCACTTTCTACAAAGAGAATTTAGCAGCAGATTACACACCATTCAAAAATGACCACAGAGCAGAATCTCTTCACCTGTTTGTGACCACACAACCATTTTGCTGATGTCAAAGTTTATAGATGTATGATGCATGCCATCAGTGACATGAGAGGTTAGGAAATAATCAGGCCTGTCAGAGTTGAGAGCTGTAGCACATTCCAGGACACTCCTGACGATGTCATCGATATCAGTAACAGATTCACTGTGACTGTGGATTTCATTTGTAAAACGAAAAGTTGCAAAAGCAACTGTACCCAAAACTGCATTTAAATAATTTTACAACCAGCAACAATCTGCCCCACCCACTTTCATCCACCAACATTGCAGTGCCCAAGAAATGGAGACAAGCCAGCTGCATGACACTCACCTGTGGACAGTAAAGGCTGAGGGAAATGTCATTTTCTTTGCAGGGACTATTGGATCAGTGTTTTTGGGATACATCAGCCATGAATGTAAGACCTTGTCCAAATTAATCCAAATAGATGGTGAGCATCACCAAAGTTATCTTAATTCATCTCTTAAGAAGATTAGAGTCTGAACCAATTTTCATTGGAATTATTTCATTGCAGTCATTAGTTGTTGAGATATTTAAGTAAGGACAAAAATGTTGGACCTAAAATTGCCATCCATCAAGCCATGTCACAGGCACAAAGCCATGTTTCCATTCCAGCATTTAATGCAAATTATATCCTACAGTATTATTAAAAAATTTACACCCGCTTGATTCACTTCATTTTGTCCATGAAAAGTTAATGTGACAAACAGTCGATGTAAATGCATCTGCTGAATGAATAACGATGCAGCAAATATTACACGGACAGATTGCACAACAACTAACACAGCTAAGCACCATCTAAATGATGTCCAGCACAACCATCCACAGAGCTGTCAAACTGCTGCCCTGTAAGGACTCTTTGTAAGACTTCACCATTATTGGCATCTATCTGTCATCAGGGGGGTATTCCACCAACGTGGCTAAAGAAAGCCAGGCTGACTGGAGAAAGCCTCGCTTGAACTAGCTCCAT
>JBAJHX010000040.1:3592438-3610775 GCA_037176925.1 Amniataba percoides | reverse complement strand
TTCTTTTCTTTTCTTTTCTTTTCTTTTCTTTTCTTTTCTTTTCTTTTCTTTTCTTTTCTTTTCTTTTCTTTTCTTCTCTTTTTTTTGTTCATCCCACAAGCTCTTGTTAATCACTCATCCATACTCAGGTCTTGCAATAAGTTCAGTTTGCTTTATTTGATCTGGAAAGGAAAAGAAATGTGAGCTAGAAAATTCATACAAGAAATGTAACTTGCCCCCGTTCAATCAGAAGAGTGTCTTTGGAAAAATGAAGTTACACAATCCCGGCCTCTTTGTCTATTGATTTCCCCATGGATGGCAACACTGTTAATTTAATACAGTTCATTTTCTGAAGTGAGAGTCAAAGGCAGAGAGATAAAGAGCAGGAAAGAAGTGGAGGGAGGTAGGAGGAAAAAAACATGTTATATAGAGAAGAAGTTGGTTGCCATTGGTTTCTCTGTAACGTACTGTGCATTTCTTGGCAGCTGCTGCTAGTTTGATATGATGGACTCTCGCTTTCTGTGAATGTGTTGACTTCTTTTCAAACACGTTGCTATTTCCCTGGATGTGTCACATTGCCAAATGGCACAGACCGGGGTCAAATGGTTGTATAACAATGAACCCAGCATCTCTCTCAGTTTGATTGAGACCTTGAATGCTGCAAAGGTGGGAATACTTCAAAGATGAATGTATAATTAGTACAGAAATAAAGGAAAGGCTTCTCTTGCTGATCCAAGAGGGGGGAAAAACAACGAAAAAAAACGACTGGAGCATGAAATCAAAGGGGATCCTGAGCAAACGAGCAGCGCGATCCATTTACCTGACTGTCTGGCTCACAGTGGGAATGGGAAGAACTAGAAGGCAAGAAATCCCTATTGAGTTTTGCATTAGTGATGAGAAAAATTAAATCAATGTTACACTGCTTTGTTCGCTTACTTCCTGAAATCTTTACTAGCAGTCGTATGTACGAGAGGGCTGCATTTCTGCGCTGATTATTGGATGGAGCCCATGAAAGGCTTGAGACTGCACTAATTAATAGTTTTATGTTAACAATGGGTCAAAGAAAGAGGTCACTTGTAGAGCAAAACTCACTGAGAATTATTTCCTGACTCTTCAATTTTTTTTTTTTTTTTTTTGCTTTTGGGAGAATTTTCTTTCAGCTCACTATTTTGAGTTTTGGGCTCTATTCCAGTTGTAGTAGGTAGCTGATTTCAGACAGAAAACGCAACAATATTGTTTCATGTCTTCTGGCTGTATAATTGAGCAACCAGCTTATAAACAAAACTGAACTGAATGTCTGAATAAACTATGACAGCAATCCATGCAGAAGTGGAGGTCGTTCAGAGGTGGTGGACCAACACACCAAATGACTGAATGACCAAGTGAGTGACATTTCCATCCCAGAGCTACACCACCAGCATGACAGAAAAAAACACGTAAGATAAAAAAATCCTTTTTTGATCCCAGGAGGGTAAAATTCAGGTGTTACAGCAGCACAAAGGCAGATGTAGGTACAGATACACAGGAATTTGAAGTGAAATAAAAGAAAAAAAAATAGATACAAAGAAAGGTAAGAATAGACTAAAAATAGAAACTGTGCAAGATCAATTTACTCAATACTCAAACGTGCAGACAACAGCAGCACATGAAGTGAGTACAGTACCATCTCAGGTAAAGTGACACTGCAGAGTAAATCGATTAGAGTAAACATATGAATAATATGATACCATCAACTATAACACCACAACTAGGTACAGAATAATGTGGAATATAATTATGTTATTACAGTGAAGAGTTATGGCAATAATAATAATGTTTATCAGATTTTATCAGATTATCTATCACATCCAATACTGTCAGGACATAGTGAAGGTTTTAACAAATATGACTAAAAGTCTCTTTTACTGACATTACCTACTCCTGCATAAAGGGATTCTTTTTTCTATCATAATGAATTGTCGCTGTGTTTTTGCTTTATTGACCGATTCAGTAACTGCTCAGCACATCCTTTGAGTAATGTGTTTAAACCAAGCCTGCAAACGTATACATTATGTCTAGCATTCATTTAAGTGCTAGCATATACGTGATTTCAGCTTTCAGCAGTCATTGTGAAGACTGAATCCTCTGCCTCAGTCTTTATGCAAGCCTTCAGAGTACATTATATTCATGGTAATGATGTCTGTCACTGTGCAGAGCATCCATAACATTATGATTTGGTAAGCAAACGGCATGTGAATGTGGACCTCTGGCTCGCCATGTCATTGAAGTTGGAAAGGAGGAAACAAACATCCGTACAGCGAGCGGATAATTTGATTAAGAGCCAAAGGTTTAACTGTTGCCATTTATTGTGGATGGGAGAAGAAGAGGCCGCAGAGGGTACAACCAATCTGATCACTAAACAGAGCTGTGACAAATAGCTCTGACAATCCTGTCAGCGGTGCAAACATTGGGCCAGAGTGTCTGAAACTGAATGGAGACCCGCCAGGCCCTGCGTGACAAATCGTCTCAGACTGACAATCTGTCTGCCTGCCCACAAACTTTCAGCTGTCAAATAATGTGCAGTCAGAGATTGTGGAATAAATACCTTATTTCTGCTTTTCTTATTTTTTCCCTTCCGCTGTTTCCTTCGAAGGAGTTTTTGCAGCTTTTTACACACAAGCAGACAGGCTGACTTACATATTGATATAAACACCAATGCAGAAGCATGTGAGATGAACAAAATAAGTGGAGACACATGAAACACCCCTACCTTTATTAACCAAAATATTTATTTGAGTGATTGAAGCGATGTACAGCTGACTACCATGAGAGAGCTCCATCCACGTCTTCACTGTGCCTCTGTGGACATGGTCTCTCTCTCTCTTGTAGCTTTCATCCATATTCTGAGGTGTTGTCAAAGATCAACTTGCAATTTGGGTATTTTATTTGGTCCTTTGATGCCTGGTATGTAACTAGGGGCAGTGAAGCAACTGTTTAAAAAATGAACTGATCATAGGACTCATTAAAGTATACTGAGGTTTAATTTAAAATGTGAGTGTTTTTGTGTTTTTTTATTATTTAAAAACGGTCAAACACACAAACAAGCAACAACAAAACAGAGTGAGATGTTCTGTCATCACATTTTCTGAGCTTTCAGAATTGCAATAGGACCTGTGTGCTGTATGTTGGAGTTTTCAAATCTAAGGGGAAACAGCAATGTTTGGATGTGGGGCGATGAATAAAGTGAGGTCTAGGCAGAATTAAACAAATACACAATTTCTTTTAAAGGTTTTGAGTCATTATTTTATGCAGAGTGTCTAAATGCCAGAGGTGACGGTACTTTATCATGCACAACATGTAGAGAACTAAATACACACAACTGCAAATGAATAAGCAGAGAGCGGTCACAAGGTGAAGCTCATCAGCTGGAAAGCAGATGACCGTGCCTCTCCTTAATGCTTCAGAGTGTTTGACCTGACTGACCCTACACCTCTGTGATAGAGTGATTGAGCTTTATAAAGCCAAAAGGTGCCAGTGAAGAGCCACTGGTGCTGCTGAGCCTCATAAGGGATGGACATATTTGAAAGTGCTTCATTTAAAAGCAACACGTCATCCAAATTGAACAACACAAGACATTGTTTTTCTGATCTTAAACACATGTTTTTGTAGACTCATCCATCCACCCTGACCTCCTCCATCTGCAGTCTTTGTTGCTCTACAGTAATGTACCAACTGTTTCCTCTTTGGCACCAGATTTTAAAAAATGGTCGTAAAACCACAAAACTCAATTTTTGGGAAGCATAGTCTCTTTAATCCACATATCTGTACATCGTAACTAGTCTTTACTGCCATTATTAGGTCTTGCAGAGCAGTTAGTAGTTACACTCAAGCATTTCTCAAGGAAATGCAACTGAAAAGTGTGATTCTCATTCACTGGCATTATAAACAGCTGCTGGATTTGAGCCAGAAACCAATAAAAACCTCCTACTCTGTTCTGCAGGCTACAGATAAATCTAGGAGAAATGCACCCAACTTTATGCAAATAATCACCTTTCTCTAGCGGTATTATGTAAAAGTTAGCACTTTATATTGTCAGAGTAACACATACTTTCTTTATAATGCTGCAGTTAAACTGGAAATGCCAAGAACATTAAGTACATGCTGTTTTAAGACCAGATAAAACCCTGAATATGTTTTCATATATATCTGTTTCATAAGAGGGCATCAGAATGAGACTTTACTTGAAATGTGGAGGCTGTACTAACATAATTTAGAGGACATATAAGAAATATCAAGGTGCTTATAATTAATAATACATTATATGTGTTATAATGTATTACACATAATATAATGTGTTATATGTATACTTTTTTTCAAAGTGACTTACAATAAATCCAAGGCACTTTTATGAGGGTACAATCTGTGGGCCAGGTGTAGTCTGAATTGTATTTTCAGTATTTTGATGGAAAATGTGTGGAAATTCTACTGTTCCTCATGATGAGGGATTAGAAAGCTGATTTACACAGCACATCCATACCAAAACAAACCACTAACATTCAGTTCTGGGAGGACAACTAAATGTTAGTTTTTTTACATCAAAAAGTCTGTGCATGTTTGAATTACATGACTAACACTGAGAATTCAGAGCATTACTTTAAGAGTTAGTCCACTTTGGTCACAGAAAAATACTTTTTAGCCACCTCCAGTGATATAAATCTGAAAAAGTCAGTGGCAACCTTCAGAAATAATGCACCATTTCCTCTAGAAAAAATACTGTAGACGGTTTTTATTGAAACTACTTTCTACTGAAGAAATTCTGTCAGTGGAAACTGTTGACAGGAAACTATTAGGCAGTGTTACTTGGTATAGTAAGACTATCATATGTAATTCAGACTGCATACAATTGCATTTGCATAGATGATCTGAAGAAAGCTTGAATGTATCTCCACCATCCTTTGTGTACTGCAGTGTCAGACCAGATGTCAGATTTTCTCTATCAAATTAGATCATCATTCTGCACCGTTCTGCAGATTCAAGTTGCTGATGATGCCCTTTGGCATGCATACAACTTGTTAAGTTTTTCAAACAAATACTGGCAGGGTATGCTAGTGGGTGATAGCATAGTTAGAGGTAGAGAAATGAGTAGACTTTGATAACAGAGTTAGGTTGTGTTACACAGATGAAAAAAAATTGCCTAAACTCACTGCAAATGAAGTCTTTGCGCAACCCAGCATCCATGAGAATTCATGTCCATATTGTCAAATGTTTATCTATTTTATGTTCATTTGTATAGGGATCACTATACAGCATGGACCACTGTCACAATATTTCAAGCCTAACCTCATTTGCAATGCGGTGTGGCTTCATCTCCAAACCTTTAATAGTACGATTGTACATCCTTATAAGAGGATTGATTGGTATAGAGGTTTGAGAAACTGACCATGACCAAGAAGTTACACAATAAGTTAATAAAGATCATAAACCTTACAGAAGTATGCAGCATAAAATGGGAAACAGCCTGTAATGAATGTCAATGAATTGTCTTTTTTTTTTTTTTTTTTTTGCAGCCTTGTTCACATTTTGCATATGGATCGAACAGAAGGCTGAGATAATTTTATTTCGGACCATGCTAAATACATTATACATTAAACTTTAAATTTAAGTTGTTGACCTCTGGTGAGGAACAGCCCTGGAATGCAAACAGTTGTTCAATGTTTAATGTTGAGTGTGAGATGTGAGTTTTCAAACCTTGTTGCTATAGACTGTCAGAGCTCTGACAGCTGGATGGGAGCAAACAAAAAGATACATGCATGACTGTATCGTCTGCATACAGCTGAGAATCTGCTCCACGGGCATAATTCAAGTAAGACATTTGTGTAGAAACTAAAGAGAAGTGAGCAGAGAACAGATGCTCTCGAGGGAAGATGATTTCTCATTGTTAATAACAATAGACTGTTCAAGCAGGACTTGAACAGTTCATCAGAGAAGTTCAAATCAGTCTATAAAACAGGATATCATAGTTCAAAGAGTTGACATTCTTGTCTGATGGTTGCCTTATATGTGTTCTTCGGCTATATGTGTTAAAAAAGCTTGCAGCATACAGCATAACGTTGAGGCAGAAAAGTAAACCCCGTGTCTCTCAGTTCACTGCAAGACAGAACTTTGGCCTCTAGAAGGAGGAAAAATGAGAGCTTGAGGTGATTGTCCAGTTGATATCACCCACTTTTCCTGAAAGTCTGCAAATACACAGCTGCAGACTGCACTCAAAAACACTGACCTGCACCGTTCGAAAAGGACAACCAACATGTGCATGCAGCATTCCAGATGAGGTGAGGCCACTCTTTGGTTTCCTCACTGTAGGGAACAACAAGATGCTGAAAGATAACAGAGCAATGATTCCTAAATCTCTGCACTGCACGATCTTACACAAAGGGCATCGAGGAGTGGAAGCAACAAAGGAAGGGCAGCAGAATGTCTTCTGGCCATCAATAAGTGATGACATCATGCAAGTATCCGGAGTTTGTAGAAGCAAGACGCTCCATCAACCAAACAGCAGCTGAGAGTTTACCCACTTCCTGACCTGTGCGAGCTTGTGCTTCTCCATACAGAAGTGCAAAAGACTCCTCAAGGCTGTACTGTCATAACAGCATCCAATCCAATCAAAGCATAGAACCATCCCAGTGAAAATTAATTAATTCAACCTATGTTTCTACCCAAAGATGACTCACAAAGCAGCATGTTTTTAGTAATGTATTTAGCGGTGACACCTCCTCTATTGTTGCCTGTCTGACCCGTGGTGTTCTTCACAGCTCCATCTTTGGCCCCCTGTTGTTCTGAGAATATCAGATATCACTGGGACATAGCATTCACAAAATAATTTATATTAATTGATTAAGAGTTAGAAGAAAGTGAAAAGTATTTAAAGGGAAATAAATGGTTGAATTCACAAAATAATTTCTTTTCTATCATGACTTCTTTCATATAAACTCAGATTATTGTAATTCACTGTATTCAGAGTTAAAGCAAAAAAACACAGCTTCAGCTCAAACCAAATGTAGAAGTCTCTGCTTTTAACAAATACCACAAGAGAGATATTATCAGCCTTATTTTAACCTCTCTACACTGGTTATAAAAATGTATTTAACTTACATTTGTCTAAGGTATGTCTATTTTATTGCTATATTATTTTAACTCTCTAGATTAATTTGCCTTACTGCAGTCGTGAAATGTTTTTAATGGTTCAACCATTACCACTTTAAGGTTACTATTACACTGTCAGTACAAAAGATTACACCATAACTCTGGAGTAATTACGCTGTATGTTGCAGGTTGTGATCTAAAGTGTTAAAGTTGTAACACTGAGTTTATTTCTGGGTGCTTGGCCATTTGGGAATCAGCACAAAGAGCCATAGAGGAGGATGTCTCACTTTGAGAGAAATCTCAAAATAAAAGTCTGTGAATCTGTTTGCATGGTGCCAAGATGACCTGGAAATACATGTACTTAAATGAAAAACTTTTCTGAGATCTCACAAAAGTAGGTGTTTTATTTCCCCCTTTGTTTTTCTTTCCCTCAATGCTTCTTACAAGGCTTTGTATACTGTAAACAGATGACATTTACTAAATCAAATGTGGATTTTTTTTCTTGTTTTTTTTCTTAAAATTACAACCATATTCCATATTATTGTGATATTTTTCACCATATTTTGATCTGTTTTTTTTTTTATTAGTTTATTCTCCAAACACCTGACAATTTGACAGTATCCACTATGCAATATAGTATAGATATATATCTAATCTGAACTGGAAATAATGTTTCCCTTCTACCATAGCTGCGTTCTTTTGCAGCAGAACCAAACAAAGAAAAGTGTTTTTTGTTGATTTTCATAATGTCTTTGTATTTTTAAGATCTCTTGTCTGTTAACATGTGAGCTTGTGTGACGCTCCCTCCAGTCCAGGAAGGCGATTATTGAGTTACTTAAATAAAATTGAACAAACTCTCCTAAATTGCAGAGAGATGGGCAACTTAACTGAAGGTCACATTTGCATACAATTTCCCTCCATTGACTTGTAACCTGAACAACGGTGTCTCGGAGAGGTGAGTATTTCCACTGACAGCTGCAACATGCTTGAGTGCCGGCGAGGAAGCCTTCGGCTGTGTAAAGACTCCTGCTAAAGTGTTTGTCACACATGCTGAAGCTCATTTTTCCCAGACAACAAGCTCTCCCTCTTCTTCACGGCACCGCAGGCACGCACAACAACAATGAAAAAAAAAGAAAAGTGCTTTTGGTGCAGAAATGTCATGCAAATTGACTCGTTGACTCAGGTAAAGTTTAAAAAGGATCAGAAAGGCAAACGCGTTTCTACCGTGTCCCTGGAGATGAAAAATGGGCCATCGAAAGCTGCTGCCCTCCATCTTCTCTGGATACAATTACATGCTGAAGCGAAACTCCTCAGCTGACTTTGGAATAGCAGCCCATAATGATTTTGATTATTTAATTTAATCAGAAATTCCCTGTAGTGGCCTGAGTGTTGATTTTTATTTCTCCTCAGTTAGATGATTTTGGATTTCTTTACCTCCATAAGCAACATGTGACCGGCTCTCATTAATTTAATCCTACACTTCACCCATGGTGCTTATCAGTGGGTCATGGCCCATTATAAATACAGTTTTCTCTATTCATGCACACAGTGATTCCCAGTTGGGTTGAAGAGTAAGTGATTAATTTGATTGGCTTTCCCCTCCGGCAGTACAGCCACAGACTTGGCGAGCGTTTTTTTCATTGTGCTGAGCAGATGGGAGCTGCTACCAAGATCCTGATGAAATTTTATGCAAGTACAATCTCACCTCTGTGCAGCACTTTGACAAACGCCTCGTCTAACAAGTTTTTTTTTATCTAATGATGAAACAAAACACTGGAATATTTATCATGTTCAGTACAAATGGTAAAAACATATTTTATAAATGAAATAAACATTTAACCTTTGAAGCCATATTGGAACAGTATAAACAAGTTTAAATTTCACCTAATTATTTCTTTATTATTTTAACCATTGTAAATTATGCATTCAGTTCCTATTGATTGATTTGATTCAACTGTGAAAATGATCAAAGCAAAATGGGCGTCTCAGTGGTCTGCTTCTTAAAGTGACTCACTACTTTATTACTAACCAGCTATAAGACCTAGCAAATAGTGGGGATTTTCAAGTGCTTAATATGTGTGATTAGAACTGACATTACTGTTTATGCAGCACAACCCTCCCAAATCCCAACTAAGTCTATTTAAATTTCTATAATTGGAGTTTTATAATTTGTGATTCTTATATTTTGTTCAAAGGAGGTCAAACACAGGGTAAGACCTGCTGAAGTTTAAGTGAGTCTTCACTGCAGTGTGTAATATAACATTCTGCATTTCCATACAAAGTAAAACCATAACATGCCTCCTCATGTGGTGCAGTAACACTTACAGTCATTTCTATATTTCTGCTATCGCTCAAATGTTTTTGTGTGTGTGTGTGTGTGTGTGTGTGTGTTCCAGGTTTTATTTAGCAAAGTTATGGAGATAAACTCAGCCAACCAGATTCCTCGAGCAGGTTCCTGTTCTAATTATTCAGTACAGGGGTGTGTGCTCTGCAGAAAATACACCCTAACTTTGATGTATAAATAATCAATGTCCAACACCTGGGAAGTCATTTATTTATTGTCGGGGCATACCACTGAATTCTGTACAATGTATGATTTCAAAATTATCACAACAAATTATTTTCATGGGCCCCTCATCCTGTATGTGTCTCTCTCTTTATACACATACACACACACACACACACACACACACACATTTAGCATTATGCATTATAGGGTTTACTTACATCTGCTTACAACACTAGAGTGTGTTAATAATTATGAATTATTTGCTTCTATATTCTTTAAATAAAGGGGGTTAAATAAAGTGCTCTTGTTTTGTTACTGGAGATTTGTTTTCTTTGTCCAATTGTCAGCCTGATGGCCGGCTTGCTTAAACCACAATCACTGAATTAAAAATGCAAAAGGCCGCCTCAGGTAACATGACACCTTCAATGTTAACCCGAAGAGAGAGAGACACCCGCATCTATGCATATCCCATTAATCTTGTTATAGTCCCATCCTCTTTCTTACTGTTAAATATGCATTAAAAAGAATGGAGTCATTGAGTATATTTGGCATATAAAAGATACGGGCTCATCATTAAAAATCCATGTAAGCCCTTTAAAGCTGAAGAGAGGTGATTTCATGCTTGGCTGCATCATTTCGTAGGTGCTACACTCCACCACCGCCGCTGCCGCCGCCACAATAGCGAAAACACACACACAAGAACACACACGGCATCAGACAGTGACGTCCTTGGCTCTGCCTCCCCCGTGCGAGGCTCGGCGGGATGGATGCCGTGTCTGAACTAATGGAGCAGGGAGAACACAGGCTGGCTGTGAATAGAAGGAGGTGGAGGAGAGATCAGGGTGCTCTTGAAGCACCTCTTTGCATTCGCACAACAGCAGGTTACTGTCATCATGGATTTTTGGAGAGCAGAGTAATATTTAGCGGCGGATCTTCCCTGGGACTCAGAAGTGGAGACGCTCCCTCTGGGCTGTTTGGGCCGCAATTGAAAGGGTCCCTTCTTTTTGTTTACACGAGGCTCCACGCTCATACATCAACTCATTGCTGGAAATATGCTGCGAAATCAGACTGGTGCGCTAATGATACAAATGTGCCAAAAAGTCCCCTAAAGAACATCTGCGGTTCCATAACCATAAAAATATTTTGCCTCTGATTAATGTGGTATTCTTAGGCTCATGGCTCTCCTTAGCAGACCACCAGACGAGATGTTCAATCAACTATGCATGACTTGACCTTAATGGATTTTTCACTGGGAGGCTTGGGTTGGTTATTAGGGAACCAGCTCATGTGGAACAACCTTGTCCCCTTGGGAGGGGAATTACACCAGTTCAGAGGAAACCCACATTATGGCATGGGGAGAATAGAGGAAAGCACCATTTCCTCTTGGCTCACATACATCTTTCAGTTTAAAATGTGCCAACTGTGTGATCTCAAAAGAACATTTTCCATCTGGTGCTTGATTGCGAATTCCCCATCCTTTCTCTTTACTTTATGGTTAGTGCTGTCCCCCCTTTGACTGTGGCACTGATCATTTGTCTCGGCGGTGCTTAACGTCACCTATTGTTATTTACTCGTGTACTTACCACATCTTTTACTAGACATTCCTGACAATAACACCAGCTCCTCGTTATATGTAATTAAACAAATGTGCTCCTGATTGGCTTAATTTGCCCACACGTGTACGAATGGATAGTGTTTATTAGAGCTCGTGCATTTTTAAAGTTGCTGTGGAAGTTAAATGGTTGCACTGGGCGTCTGGTTAAAGCCATGGCCGTTACTGCGGCGCCTACCAGAAGCCCTGATCACCGAGCTCTGTTTACCCCATTCCGATTCGCACACATCGGTAAATAAACAAACAAAATGGCCCGGTGTTAAATTAATTTTCTCCTCCAGCTGTGTACTCTAATTGGGATAATAAGCTGAAAGGTTATCAACACTCCATGAGGCATTATTCAAGCACCTAGCTCAGTCTCTTCTCCCCTCACTTCCCTCAGCTGCATTAGAGTGCATCTGCGCTCGAGAGGGAAATGAGACAACATCTCCATCTATGTATAACTCTACCTAATACAATACAGCCCTAGAATAAATGTTAAAGGGGGGTAAAAAGATAAATGTTTATTGATTCTTGGTGGGGAAGTCGGCTGCATCATTTTAAAAAGTGTGAATCAATTAAAAATGCATTAAGGTGTTTCTTCTTATTCAACACTACCTATAGATAAGAACGAGTTATTTCACAGCTCCTGACTGGGTATCCATCCTGGAGCATGAAACAGCAGGGAAACAAAAAGACTAAAGAAACGTGTTTATGTTGCCTGGATCAATTCAGCTTTTTTTTTTTCACTTCTGCAGGACAGTTATACTGAGTGTTCAGAATACACTACAGATACTACAGAGACATCAGCTTCTTATACTGAGGACTTTGGGTGAGCTCTAAATGATTCTGTAGTATAAATGTATATTTTCCTGTATATGCAGTTTCTTGAAATGAATAACAGAAATTCACAGTACAATTTGAACAGTGGCTATATTACTTTGGAAAAATCTACGTACATCAGATTTAATTTGTTTTGACAAACTTGTTTTTGTTCTTTCCACAAAATGGTTCCTGGTTGAATTCTGTTATATTGTAGCTCAGTTTTATTAGACTCGATGTATCCCCAGTAGATTTTTTCCATACTATATATTGTCATTTTTGTTTTGACTGGTGAAAATTAATTGGGTGAGCACTTGATTTCCATAGACAGGCTTTCACTCTCAAGGTTGTCATCATTATTATTTGCTCCTTTGTTTTTTGTTTAATAGCACAACAGAGCTGCATGTCATGTGACTTATTTATCAAAAAATTACAAAGTGAAATTAGTGAAGTTCAGGCATCATTATTTGTACTCTGAGAAAGCTGCTGTTCTGGCCTCACCTCCATTCTCTGTGTCACCTTCATCACATGTTAGCGAGTGTTTACAGGCAGCGCTTCTCTTCCTGAACCAAGTCCAGGTTCACAGGAAAAAAAAAAAAAGGCTGTTAATGTGACCATTATAGGTCATCTAATTAGACCACGATGTAAAGTAGCACACTGGATTTAAACCAGACCAGGACTCCTCAGCTGCGCTAGCACACCTGAAAACAACAAACTGCTTACAAAGTCACTGGATGAATGAAGAGTACCTCACCTGTCCATCACCACTCGACCTGAGAGTGCGACAAGCTGTTTAACAAGCTGTCTCATAGCTAAACATGCTCATTTTACCCTGTTAATACATGCAATTATTTTTCACATATTATATACAGTGTTCCCTCGCTATATCGTGGTTCACCTTTTGTGGCCTCGCTGTTTCGCTGATTTTTTTTTTTGGTGCAATTTTGCACACTTTATTTTTTTTACATGTGCATTGTGTTCTGCATCCTGATTGGCTAAGGGTCGGTAGGTCATTGTCAATCAGTCTCCTCCGTGACGTGTCTACTGTACAGTACAGAATGCATTCAGCTTGCCATATTTACATCTTATAAATCTATGAAGGTTTGAACTTTGAGAGTGTTTAAACAAGAGAGAAATGCGAGAAAATATTAATGCCTCTCTGAGAAAAGTGTATAAAGTGTGTGATGAGAGGTTTTACAGCCTTAAAACATTTAATAATTGTAAAAATCCTACTTTTTACAATTCGGATTTCACCTATTGCTATATTTTTGGAACGTTGTATTATATATAAGTATGTATTGGCATGCAGTTTTTTTTGTTGTTTTAGTAGTGCAAAGCTAAAGTCTTTAGCCACACATGCAACTCTGTGAGCGTCTAATTACTCATTAGAAAACAACCAGATGGTGAAAAGTGATTCAATCGTTATCACTAGTGGGGCACGCGGTGTGAAGCCGTGTGTGATGTGGCAGTGGTGGTGGAGGAAGTCTTAACAGTTTATCCTCTGCTCTGTCCAGTGGTCATTATGTGACATTTCAGACTCGGCTCATCGGGCTCAGCTCTGCACCGTCAGACTTCTCAGCTCTCAGCTTTCATTAGTCTGACCTGCACTTCATCAGACTCAGCCGCACTAATTTGCCTTATTTGAACTATGCTGGGATTAGTTTTGACATTTCTCTCATAGCAGGTACATCGGTTCAGCCAGCACTGTGCTCACTGTGTCTTGTGAATAGCGATCGACAGTGCATCTGTTTGGTGAAGAGATACTAATATGATAACAGACCACCCAAAATGAGGTACATGACTTATGAAAAGACTCTAAGCTCAGTTGCATTACACGATACAGATCAGAGACATGGCATCCCCCTGCCTCTGTAATTATGCACCACAATGGTGCCAATGCATTTAAAGCAGCGACATTATTACAACTGACAGTAGACTCATCTCTTCATCACTTATTCAGTGCGAGGCAATTTTCCAAGGCTTCCCCAGATGGTTGTCAATTTTATGCAAAATGGAAAAGAGATTCAGTCCAGCCAAGCTCAAATTGATATCTCCAAGTCATAGGTTGGATAGTTATTTGAAAGCCTTGAAATAAAGTATGGGGTCTTGGTCTCATATCTGTCTGACAAAAGTGACAAGGAAAAATACATGTTAGCCAGAGATATTTTTCAAGAAGGATGACAAAACATCCTAGCTGGCTTTTATGGAGCCATTTATTCCACTTTAACATCACCCACACTTTTAAGGGTCACTTAGGTTGCCTTAAAAGTGGCCATTAGCACAGCTTTCAGAGACAGGGACCTCTTGTAGGAGGAGCACCACTTGATACAAAGAGCTTTTGTCCTCTGATCTCTCTGTCTAAATGCAGGGCTTCAGCACTAAAACAAACATATCACGCAGGGTTGAATTAGAATGTGTCCGGATAACAAATCTCAACTTGTTTAAAATTCATTAACACCGCATGCATCACATGTATTCACGCGGCTTAGATTCAGTAGCCTATTATTAATAAACAGGACTTGCCCACACAATGCGATGCTCGATGATTTGTCACCGAGTCCTACTGTGCCAATTATTATCTTGTAATCATACATACCTTACAACTGTGATTTGTGTCTGGTTTTAACTTTCTGATTGGATTTTTTAATCCATTTGTGTCAAACTCCTTTGCTTAAAAGCCCCTGATGAATAGTTTGGAGTCGACCTGAATGAACTGCTGCTTCTGACTGTCAGCTGACTGACATCTCGTGTGGTGAAGTGAAGTGCGCAGCAGTAATGGGACTGCTTTTCTCAGTTGTGTTTGTTGTGATAAATAACTAAAAGAACTTTTGTGCTTTCGCCATGTACATTTCAAATAGTAAAAGATTTATTTAAATATTCAACAATCTCCTTGACTCTCACTGAACTGTGAGCATTGGACAGCAAGAAGATAATAGATAGTAAAGTAATGTTTGTGTTACGTTTACAGTACCGTGCAGTGTGTGTGTGTGTGTGTGAACAACACATGTTCACAACTGAGGCACATGTTTAATATGATAACTGTACTGTGATTTCACTTTTGCTAACACCTACCTAACAGCTAAATTACACTATTCTAAATATTTTAGACATCTAGGAATTCATTTGGAGCTGGGCTGTTTACACATAGGCCTGTGCCTGACCCAAAATACACACACAAAATACCAAATATACATATTCTTAAACAGAGTGTCTCTTGTATAAAAAGGCACGCAGATTTTCAGCCCCGTCCCCTTGACTCCACAAAAATGAAAACACTGGATCCATGTCTCCTGTAGCTTTAGTTCACCGCTGTCATTTAGAGGAGATGTGACGTAGTATTAGGAGCAACTATGTCCAAAAGAAGGGGATGATGTGGTGGGTAGAGTTTGCATCCTGTGGGTGGAAAATTATTTTGGATTCATTTTAGACTTAGTTGTGTTGTTTTCTGCGATCCCACCCCTGACTTCAGCAGTTGAGGCAGACAGAGAGAAGACAGCAGGGAGGGGACGTCTCACTGAAACGTGTTCATGAACTGAGCAGTCACAGCCGGGACGTTTAAAAAAAATGGTTGACAGGCAGCAGCAAACTATATAAATGGTTAATGATAATTAAAGTAAACACTAAGCATTAATTAGAGACTAACCACAAATTTAGACCATTTTTGTATTTAATGCGAGAAGAAAACTTACAAAAATCAATCAATCAATCGATCGGTAAATCAGTCAGTGTTAATGTATTTCTGTATATGTTATTTAACTTGCTTATGTTAAAATAGGATCA
This sequence comes from Amniataba percoides, assembly GCA_037176925.1. NCBI lineage: Eukaryota > Metazoa > Chordata > Actinopteri > Centrarchiformes > Terapontidae > Amniataba > Amniataba percoides. Next base: position 3,594,975 of record JBAJHX010000040.1, on the reverse strand, counting down.
AAGCTTCCTGTGGGTTTGCTCAAAGGTGAAAAGACAGCATTGGATTCACGCTGACCATCTGAATGGTGTGTGTCTCGATGTCAGGCGTCTATAGAGGAATGGACGGGTTGGTGTGTTCGTGCAGACCGTTAAAGACAAACTTGCGAGGTTCCCTGACCCTGATGGTCAGCACTAAAGGTCGGATCACATTTCGGGCTTGTTGCCTTCAGCCGGAACAAGTTGGTCTCACAATAAAGCTGTTTTCATTCTGACCTCTCCAGTCCTGTTTTTGACAGGGCCTGAGCTGTGACTTCATCCGAAATAGAATTCAAGTATAGGAGCCATCACACATCCGACACGCTGACCACAATACCTGCAGAAAATATGCAGCCAGTGGGGACAGGGACTTTTTTTCCCTTCTCTGTTTTGTTTTGTTTCTTTTTGATGAAAGACTCTGCGGAGAGCCACAGAGGTTCATATCGATGCAATGACTATAAGAGATGCGGTACCCTTTGCTTTGATTTATTAGCTGCTCTTCGATGTAACTGTACCCACATTTGAAAGCTACATATTGGTCATAGCCCGCTATCGATTTCTTTACAGTTAAATGGATGGCTTTGTTTAGCAGTGAAAAAGTGAGCAATTTTACCCGCACTAGCAAGCTGTTTAATAGTCCCAAATCTATATTTCATTAAAATGATGACACATTGCACCCCTAGCCCTCTCCTAACTCCTGTTCTATTGATCTCCAACAGTTTGGGCCTTGTAGAGAATAATAAATTGTCTCGGCACCGGTGGCATGCTTTTTAAACACTCACCTTCCATTACACATGTAATGAAGCACAGGAATTACACAGCAACATGGGGGAATTTGAGGTCACCCCGCCGTGAATCTTTATCACTCAGGATGCGTTATGGTGCACTTTGTGCCTCATGATCGCCATGCGCAGCAGATGGACAGTAAATACCATCTCGGACCGTTCTCACATGATATACTGTATGTTCTCTAACAGAGGAGGCGAAACAGGAGAATCCATCTCACTTAGCTTCTCATAGTTCCCCAATTCTTTGTGGATAACAGCCAGGAGCGTAACAATCAATAGCATTTTCTCTGTTTTTCTCCACTCATGCACGCGCTCGCTCGCTCACATGTGCCCCGAGCGATCGCTGGGAAAATCCCTGCTTTATACGCTCGCAATGTATCATCGTTCAGGAGAAGATGACCTTTACTGTCCCTACACCCTGTGCAGCGTTTAGCTGGGAGAGACGGCGCTGGACGTTTCCTGCCTCTTTTTTCTTTCATCTTATTTTCACACAATTAAACCTGAGTAAAAAGGCCCGAGCAGCTCTAAATGGGATGAGAGAATGTTTCGGTAATGGGAACCTGTTGTGTTTATGATGAATACTGGCCAATCTGTCTGCCTCTGGAGGGTAAACACGTTTGACATTTGGTGTTGACCTTATCCCTTCTATTAGGCTGCTTGTTTTTCTGACAGAGATGGATAAGGGTGCTTTTTCTCATTTCATCATATAGAATGACGCTGGTTAACAAGGCGTCCTTGTTGGGTCAAAGCATATTCACATTTACATGTTTCAGTGGGACTGTCACATTTCAGGTGCACTCAGAATGAACACGAGCTGCTCAGGCTGCAGGCCGGCTGGAACCAGGACGTCAAAACAAAACAATGTTAACTTATCTTTACATTATTCCACTTAAAATGTCAGCATATGAGAATTTTAGCTAATACGATGTGACATCCTCATATAAATAAATGGCCATCTATATTCACTACAACATTACAACCTGAATAAATGCATCACAATTCATTAAACCTTTTAGCTTTTTCTACCATGAAAGATGGACAGGAAATGAAAAAAAAGGTCTGAGCAGCAAAAAGCTACCGTGGCTGAACGGTGAAACAAGAGAGTGCTGCTGCTGACACAAAGTCAAACAGTAAATCAAAGAGACATCACAGTACACCAAACACAGCACTTGATTGACAAGTGACCTCTGGGAAGTGCGGTGCCGAAACGCTGCAGCAAGATGCTAATCAGGATTAGCACCTGGGATCTGTGGCGTTCAGCGGCGGACTGTGATAAAAGAACAGACGTGGAAATTTGACCCCGTCTGACCCAGACATACTCAACACACCATCACACATCCTTCACCTCACACTGTGGACATAATGTGAAACAAAGTAATATGAAATTACTGATTACTGATTATTTTGACAGGGAGGTTTGTCTGATAGTGTCCAAACCTTCAGTTTATGCAAATTAGAACAAGCCTGTCTTTGTCATTTCAGTGTGTAAAAGGTGTATTATGTCAAAATCTAGTTTGCAGGGAGGAAGTTGATTCATTTCTGATTTCCTCCACCCAACCAGCCCAACCAGTGAAAAGCAGCATGCACCAAAAAAAAAAATGCATGTTTTTCTTTTCTCTCTCTCTTTTCTTCACACTGATGGACTGCAGGTCATCCCGTGCACCAGCACATCCACTGCCCTGTCATCACACTCCTCTGCCATCGTGCTCCTGCTCCCATTAGCAAAGTTTTGTT
>JBAJHX010000040.1:3552947-3582504 GCA_037176925.1 Amniataba percoides | reverse complement strand
ATGCTTAAAAACAATAATTACGTTAGTGATAAGCAGTTTACATTCAGTGGTATCTAGGGGCAGTAATGTCCTGATGCCTAGCCTGTCCCAGCTGAGGCAGTGCTGGTAGGACATCAGCATCTTCGAAGGCTGACTGGGCTCTGCAGCTCAGAAACACAGCCTTCAGTCCATCTGCTTCCTCAGTTAAAGCAGTGGGGAAGTGGAATTCCACAGACATCAGAGACTCAGTAAGCTCTGACCGAGGATGGTTTTATCAGCACAAAAGTGCTGCCGCCAATCATGACTTGTATTCAGTGTATCTATCATACTTATTATGTTTATCATCTTGCACGGATGCATCTTTTTTTTTTTTTTTTTTTTAATTCACTTTTTCCTCATCTCTTCTCATTTACTGGCTAAATAAAAACCTTGGAGTCCTTCTGTCTATCAGCTGGGTCTATTACACAGTCCAGTCCACACTAACTGAGATGTTGCAGAGTTGTCATTTTATTCAAAAGAAAGTCTGGTGTCAAGTACAGTTGCTTCTTTAGTCACAGACATTAACAAAGCTCAGTGAAAAACAAACTCTGTTATGGCAGTGAGCTGTACGCAGACAAAAGCTGGACTCATCAACATTAGATCTGTTGTCTCTTTCAACCCTTTGCTTTTCTTTACGTATGAAAAATAAAACATCAAGAAAACGGGCAAGCCAGTTGGGTTTTGATGTGCTTTGAAGTTTGAACTTTCCAGTCCCCTCTCTGAATGAATAACTCTCCTAAAGGGTGTAATATCATCATCATCATCATCAACTTTATTTATAAAGCACTTTAAAGACAACCGCAGCTGATACAAAGTGCTGTACACAAATAGACAGAACAAAACAGAGAGAAATTAAATAAAAACAAAGACAATGGATAAAATAAAGCAGATAAAAATACTAATAACAAATTTAAAAACTAATTTATATTTTACTATTTAAATATAAGAGATTTGCTCATTCTGTACTCTTTCGTAGTTATGACTCTCTCTAGTTAAATCTTCATTTCAATCTCGCCTTCCACCTGTATCTCTTCATCAGTGTCTGCAGCCCGAGGCTGGCCTACAGGGCTCTGGCACTGCAGGAGTGCTGCAGCTCCATTAAGTGAGTTTTCACCTTCGCAGCTTCTGCATCGCTGAAGAAGAAACAGGCTGAGACTGCAGCCAGAAACACAAGTAAACACGAATGCATCTGGAGGACAAATGTCGTACGTGAAAAGCATCAGATTCTGCCTCGGAGGAGCTGTGTGATGTTCAGAGGAGGATCACAGCGGCCCCTGACATCTGAAGACGGCGCCGTTGATTCCCAAGAGTCCTAGCACTGCTGCAGATCAGGAGGCAGATCATGATTTTGGGGGGCTGGGCGGGTGGAAATGAATGTGTATGAATACATGAGGCTGTGATGTCGGATTTGGATGCATTTCAGAAAAGCACACCATATGCACTTGTCACTGAGTGGATAATCCAGAGATACGCGGGATCAAGGTTAATCTGTCGTTAAAAATGAAATGGATTCAGAACATATCAAGACACAATATCTCTCGCTCAGCATGTTTGTAGTTTTGCCAATGCAGCACATTTTGTTGAAGGGCGAAAGTCATGATGACTTACTTGAGAGTCCAGACACTCAGCCCATATGGATATTTTTTCCCGTCTTTCTAGCACAGTATATCCTCTTTCACCTTTCTTTCATAGCCTTTCTTTTGCATGATAGAGTGGACCTTTGTAAGGATCATCTATCATTACATGGGATTACCATTTCTTTGCATGCTGGGATCTCTTAGGATTACAGGGAGATTACTTCATATTTTTAAAACCCCCGTGCCAGATCTGACTTTATCTTTTCCATCCGGCAGTTTTTGGTGAGACGCAGAGTCTCCACCACCCTGAGTGCTTTGCAGAGGATTCAGTTCCTCATTCTCAGCATTTGTAAAACTTGTGATTTATGTGCATCCGTCTTCATCCCAGTGATTTCAGAGAACCCGCAGCTACATTTTAAAGACCAAATGAATATTATATATTTCAGATTTTACATTTTTTATAATGATTAACCAAACAAGCTCTGAAATTCCCTCAAGACTCAAAAGCCGTCGCTTGTTTCCTGCCCCTAAAGCTTTGACAGAGATCCAGTGGTATGCTGTGTAGGAAACAACACATCATTAACAATGCAGCGAGGTATAATGGGTAAATGTGAAGGTCATGTTCTCGTGATATTGTCATTATAGAGTCAACATTACTGGAACTTGATGATGCATGAAAATCTTGTCACAAAAATGTGAAGCAAAATTAGTAAAAGTATGAAAAAATTATAATATGACATGCTACTTAAAGCATATTGACATGAATGCATATATTAAGCACAAAGCTGAGTAGGGAGTGGAAGAAAGAGGGAAAAGCTGCCCCTGTATTTATCTAATTTTTTATGTATGTAGAGGCAAGCATAATTATATACTTTCAAACTTGTCTACATTTTTACATATATTATTCAATCAAGTGCAATTTAATATGGACAATGGTCATAATTATAGGAATATGGACAAAAACACACACTCTTGACTTCATTGACTTTCTACAGTACCAAGCCACCTGAGAGCTATTTCCCTCACTCTATAGTCTTTATGCTGCATTTGGCTAAACACAAGAAGATGACTGATTTGATTGTCATTCCCCCTTTCTGTCTAAGCCCCAACATAAACTGATGTGTAAAAGTTATGTGCGTCTACCTGTCTAAGCGGTATCCATGGCTTTAATGGAGGTGAAAGGATACGTCGGCGCTGGTCCGATGGTCCCAAAGGTGGGACTGTGACAGGAAGGCCTCAGTGATCTGCACCCAGCAGATGTTCATCGAGACATGGTCAGATAAAACCCCAATTTCTCATTTTTACATTCCTGTTTGTATTCATAAGAAGAAAACACAAGCAGCACATGTTCGTTAGTGGGCTTTGGAGGTGTTGGGAGGCATATTTCTATATTTTGTAGAGAACCAAGCTAGATGTTTCCTCCTGCCTCAGGCGAGGCTAAACATGCCTCAGCTGGAGTGCAAACGTGTGCAGACAGATAAACTGATTTTGGTCCTTTTTACATTTCTGTTTGGGTAAGAATTTGCACAAATGTGTTAATCAAGTATAATAAGGTGAGTTTTTGCACTTAAGGTGAGGTTAGCTGTTTCTCCCAGACTCTGTTTTCATTATTATTATTATTATTATTATTATTATTATTACTATTATTATTATTATTACTCTACCTCTGCAGTCAACACACAACGATAAAACTAATATCTTCTCATCTTACTATTGGAAACAAAGCAAATAAGTATACTTCCCATAATGCTGAACTATTCTTTAAAAACGATGCCGTTCAACGTCGTATTAACCGTCTCCTTTTCCCCTCTCTCCCTCTTAGCATCTCTCTCGCTCTTTCTTGACAGCCTGTCATCCCCCACAGATATATCTGGTTTCAGGATTCACTGACCTCTACAGTTTCGGCCCACCACAGCTGAGAAATGATATGGATGTGACTGGTGAAGTGTGTTCACCAGCAATGCTACGAAATTGGTGGGTATTGTCAGAATTGCTTTTGGAAGTTGACTTGCTATTATCCAGCGTCAGGGAAGGTTGGTCACCTTGAGGAAAGGTGAAGCAGAACTCACTGGCTTCATGAACGTAAAGATAAATGGATTTTATGTTTGGGTTCTTTTTTTTCGACTTTTATTATGACTTTTGTTAATCTCGTCCTCTAAGCCCTTACTGGAGAGACGAGGAGGCATCTTGACACTTTCTTGCCAGCGCCGACACTACAGTAAATGTTAAATGTCTGTGGATCGATATTGTTGCCCGCAGCTCTGAACTGTACCAGGTCTCTCACACTGCTCTGCTCGTTAGAGATGTGTCTGACCTATAGGCTTACTTAGCGCAACTAGCACCAGATAGAGATATCTGTAAGTCCGCCCTCAGCACACACACACACATTATTCTGCAGCTCATCAGTTCGGCTCTTAAAGTGCAAAAACAGGATCTATCCAAACACAGCACGGTGAGAGAGAATTTTAAAGGGCACTGTGTAAATTCTTTATCCCGTATCACTGACAAACTTATATTACCAACAAAATGGCCTCATTGCCGAGCCTTTTAATAACTGCAGCCTGTGTCACACAATGAGCGAGAACAGAGAGTAGTACGCCATCTGCTGGAGAGACCACTCACAGCAGGAACTGGTCACAGCCACTGGAGAAATGGGAGAAATGGTGGAAATATTTGTGACCGAACCTTTTGCAGACTGTGTGTGGACTTACATATATAAAAGATGCCACCATCTGCTGCTCATTTAGAAGGAATTCATTCTGACTGATGCTTGTTTCAAGTAGGAATGACGACTAAAAATGATTGATGGAAGACATGGCTCCTCTTGAATTTGCAGTAAAATCTCTGGCGGTTAGAGCCGCTCTCAAAATTTTACATCTCTGTGAAAAACAGCGCTGATAGCTTTCCTGATGGAGACTAGACACTAATTGTGGAGTAGACACGGGCTTCTGTCTGAGGAGATCTCAACCCATCAGGGATGGATGGAAATTTTCTTTTTAAGGAAATGGATGTCCTCAACTCTGTGACAGGCTGGAGGTGTGCTGCAGCTGCACCCGGACGACAGCTCAGGAAAAGACAAGCAAGGTTTTAACTTTTTCTAAATGATGTCAGCAGCATGACATCTGGATGTCAGAGCGGTTTGAGGGATCTGGTTGGTAAAGTCTAAAATCACAGAAAGTTTGGAGGTAAAAGTGGAATACGGTTTTAAATCAGCTTCGTCAATATTATTTCGTCAAGTGGGTGTAATAAAAATCAAGGTGCATTATAGGAAGTGTAGGATCCAGCAGTTTTTTGTTTTTACTTTACATGAAAGGACTTAAAGTCAACATATTTTCACCCATGCTGAACTGATTTGCATTATTTTTCATCATTCCTCATTTGTGACCAAATACTAAATAATGATGTTCCCATCAACCTTAGTTGTTGTGTGTTCTCTGTTTTGTGTTTTGTGAATGTTTTATTGCCAAGACACTGAATGTAAGTGTATAATTTATATCTAAATCCTACTTTTCATTGAGAAAAAGAGGCAAAACTTTGGATAAGAAAAAAACATCCATTGTGCAGTGGTCAAAATAAAGATAAACATGAAAGGCCCAAACTAAGTCGAGCCAAAATGGTGGACCAGAATTTCTTGCTCTGCTATTAACTGTTAACTACCATACCAAAATTTTACTCATTAGTTTAATGGAATAATTGTATTAGTTTAAAAAAATAAGTCTCTCTGAAATTGCGATATTTCAGTTGTAAGACAGAATACAGGATATTGGTTTAGTGAGTTTAGAAAGCCAGAAATCAGTTACTGGTTTGCAGCCCTGGTATCTCCCGTTATGTCTCTTTGTGTTATGGAGCAATGAAGTAAAACGGAGTCTCGTCCTCGCTGTCCGCTGATCATAATCACACAACACACATGTTTTTGAAAGCATGTGCTGTGCGCCGGGATGCTATTGTTCTTCCTTCCTTTCAAAGTAAAAAAATCTCCAAAGAGACTGCACAGACATGATTCAAACAGGAAGATCTGTCGTGATTTGGTTTCTGTTGCAGCAACTTTTACTCTTCCACATTAAAAAGCATCATCAAGCTGGAAAGCCATCAGTCAAAGCAGGACTGAAGTCCAGTTCTTCTGTGTGTGTGCTGCTCTATCTTTCTGATAGTTACGTGTGAAATCCTGCTCATCAGTGTCATGGGAGATAATGAGACCATGTGAGATCTTATTACCTTCCAGCACCGACAGCTTCATGCAGCAATAATTACTCCCACTGGCGGCTTGCTTATTGACGATGCCTGCCCAAAGTATCACTCTGGGACTAATGGTTTCCCTCCTTCACAAGGCAAACAATGGAATGAACACTGCTTCAATCAATTCCAAGTGATGGATTTAATGACAAAATCATTTTTCCTCCACTTTATGGGCGAGGAGGGGCGACACATGCAGAATAAGATAGGTCTCGGTGGGGATGTGTTTGTGCGGGGGCCGAGCTGTAAACAAGAGCGCTGCTTTTATTTGCTGTGATTTCACCGCATTTGATGATAAGTGAATGTGACCAACCAATTGCTGTTAACTTGCAGCAAATGAAATGCATTACTATGTGTGAGCGTGGGTCCCTCATCAGTTTTCGGCGACAGAGTGATGTCTTTAGGGTCGGGGTGGAAAAATGAGCTCTATTGATTTCAAGGAGGGAAGAAAAAGGGGAAAAAAGCAAGTAGAGGGACTCCAACTAGCCTCAGTTGGATCATGAGTTCAACATGCAGTGACAAATGGACGGCGGAATGAGAAAGAACACCCTGAAATCAAATTGAGTATGGATTGTTGTGGCCTGGATTTATAGCCCCGGGGTATCCCAAACCTGGAAGTCATAAATTGATGCAGTTGAAATGGGGCGTCAGCGGGGGATTGCTGCTATGATTCGTTTACTGCGCGTGTCACTGATGGACAGTACAAATGGGGAGTCATTGTTGTCCCACAACAGGGCTCGTTAATAGAATATACACAGACAGAAGTTAAAGGCCGTGACAGATCTGCCTCTGCAGGCCGCGAGGCTCGGGGGGGCAGGAAACAGCCACATCTCTGCACACAGCACAAGCACCGCTCGGGGACGCTGACACTGACAGGGTGACAGCCTGGGCGAGACCACTATATTGGCCTGCACGTAGAATATTGTGGGTCTTTTAGGACAAATTAGGTGGGACAAAGTTGGTTGATTTATGACAGATCTGATCAACTTTGGGTAATTACATATAGTTTTTAATTTTTTTTTATATTAATACAGTGGATTGGCTGTTATGTAGAAACATATCAAAACAGAACCGTTAAGTCTGCTGATATTCTGTGTTTTTCTTCCCATTTAGTCTTTTAGTTAGATCCCAATGAAAGAACAAAACCTACACTGCATAATAAATATTATGAGTATCTTAAGTCTGATGTTTCTCTTCACCTGTGCTGTACCTTGTTGTCCAGGAACTATTAAAAGTTTTGGGTCATAAATCCCATTAATAATGATACACTTTTATCTCCATGCTGCAAAACTAATAAAGGCTAAAACTTACCTGAACCAAGTTACTTAGGAAATAAATGAGTGACAGCATCTGAAATGTTCATTATAGCATCATGTTTTTCAAAACAGCTGACAACTCTGGTCAATGGGATTGGAAATATTTGAAGCAGAAGTACATTAAAATTTAGTGGACATTTAAAACAAACTATTGGGTGGTAATATGTTCAGTATCTTTTAGCAGATTACTAAAATTCTGTACTTTCTTTAGTTAAAGTGGAAGACACCAGTAAGTGGACCATAAAATGTATTTCTGTCAAATCTGGTGGTAAATTCACCGTTCACCTTTGCTTTCACTAAAAATTAAGCTGTTTGAGAAATATGCTAAAACTTGGGATTAGTTTAAAACCTGTCTCACAGGAGGATTAGCTGCAGGTCCCCACTGGGTTGTTCATGTTCATCCAAACCCATTCTGCCCGCAGCCCCTGACATTAACCAGTGTTCACATATATGTTCATATTATTTCCTGTGTGTCACTTAGGGTTTGATCATTTGATTAAACAGTAATGTGCTCATAATATGCACAACATATGCATATTATTAACTGCAAATGTGTTTCTTACCCCTGTCCCATGCAGACTCTTTTTTCATCTCCACTTTGGACATTTTTACTGATAGGTTGTAAAATGGTTAAACATTTTATATAGATTTTGCCATTAACGGTTGTTGTAACCATACAGTGTGTTTAAGGATACTCATGGGAAAGCCTGTAATATGCTTTCTCCTCTTACAGCCCACAGATATGTTGATCATCAGGTCAAACCTCTGTAGCCACATGACCTCTGTAGCTGTATGCTCCAAAATGACATAATCGAGGAACTGCCTTGAAAACTTGGATATCAACTTGGTATTGTACATAAAAATGTTTTTTGCTGTTGAAAAATCAGCAACAACAATCAGCTCACTAGCTGCCTCTTAGTGCCTCCTGAGACCTGCTGTTCATTTGGAGGGATAATTAAATCCTGTTTCCTCCACAGTGAACATGAAAAACGGTACATTTCTTTTGTTATTATACCCAGTCCTGGAAGGTGTGACATTATTTCTAAAATATCATTTATTAGATGTAGTAAAAAGATTTTTAAAAAGTGTGTTTCTATCAGCTGGGACCATAAATATTTGTTTCAAGGTCTTACAATGGATGCCGGGGCATGAAAGAGTTAAACTAGACTGAAATTCGATAGAAAAATTGATAGTAATCGTTCTTATGCAAACAAGAAACTGAAATACAAACTATAATGCAAAAGGAACATTTTATTGTAACATCATATCATATAATAATACTATGCTATATATATATATTTATATTTATATTTTTACATAGGACACAAGCTACTAAGGAATACATACAGTACAGTCAGCAACATAGAAAAATATTAGAGTAGTATTGGCACAGATGAATTAGTATTTACTGTACTGTCCATGTACATTCAGCAAAAGAACAGTAGAATGAAATAAATACATGTTCCTCACAGTGAAGTCAAACATTTTTTTACATTCAGTTCAAACACATGAAGGATATTCCAGCAACAAACAGACGATGATTACACGTCTCCTTCCACGCTATTACACACCCTCCTCCTCTCACTCTCTCGCTTTCACACGCACACACACACGCACCCTACACATGAACAGGACTCTCAGTAAAGGGCAATCAAATACAAAAAGGTTCAAGTCAGCTAGTTTTGAAGGTTGACAGCACTTGCAAGAATCTACTGGATTTATGCATCTCCTCTGAATTGACTCTCAGTTATGACAGCAGCATAAACGTACAGATGCATTTAGTCATAAAAGAAAAAAACAACTTTGCTCTACAGAATGAAGTTCAGCATAATGTAAACACCATCGTCCTGATCTAATACCGCATTTTCAAGCAAAACCTTTTACACGACAGCCATCCATCTCATAGACCAATTTCAAACCTGAATTTGCCCTTGAAGGGGCCAATCTCAGTGCAACAAACACTTTTTCCCTCCATCGATTCCCACTGACCCCTTTGGGTAAACACACATGGCTCTAAAGCAAACAAGCTAAAGCCTCATCCATATACAGTATGTGTTTATGTGTGTGTGTTGTGTGTGTGTGGAGGGGTTGGGGTTGAGAAATGATGCATGATGCATGGCAGCTCCAACAGATTGCTTACGCAGCTTTGCTTAGTGGCTTTTTGAGAACGATCTCTGCGCCCTAAAGGAGCCCATTTGATTAGAGTCAATCACGGTGACACCCTGCCCACCGTGCGGCGCCGCGGAAACAGCTTCAGAAGAAATAAAGAACACTTTGCAGTATTGTTGTTTGTGCTCAGAGACAGCGCACTTTGAAGACGACACAATGCTTGAATGGCCGAGACGGACAGTGGTCAGTTTTTACAACAGGCGCAGGATGTGACCTTCAGAACTACAGAGGCAGCAGTGCATGCATAAACCCGAAACACAGGAGAAAAAGATGTTTTCATGTCGTAAAGCTAGTGGAGGTGGATTCAAGGTTGTCAATAAAGTGCACTTGCCATCAAACCAGTGCAAAGGTTAAATATAACTCTCTATGTACATAACTACATATGCAGCAGATGCACCGCTGGATACAAGAGAACACTATGATAACAATTGTCTAATGTCAAAATGTAAACATCAGTTGATGGACAGCACAGCGATGAGGAAACAGTCCTCACCAGGATGCTGGAAAACGACATCTCTCGCGTCACGTCTGGATGTGACAGCAAAGGTGGTGGTGAAAAATAGTTAAAAAAAAGCTAACATTTATTTGATTCAGCTGATCAGATGATCATAATATGGCATCGTATCCGTCCAAGAACACGAGACAGCGTCTGCTATGACGCCGCTTCCCTGCTATCATCATGCATCATGTTGAACTTGCTTTGTTGAAAATGACACTGTGTGTGAGGGAGGTTCTTGGCAGTGGGTCCTTATTATGCAAAATCATCCAGTGTTCCAGAAAACAAAAGCAATGACACCCTGATTTACGCTATTTAATAAAATAATGAATTTCAAAGTGAAATCTATCCTTGTGTAGAGAATTTTAATCTACAATTTAAAACAGCTCATTAAGAAAGTGATGGTCATTAGACCATGTCATTGTACTGTATAGTCATGGATAATGTGTGTCTCTTCCACATTATATGTTACTATATTTTCTGTTAATTATTTCAGCAAGCCTGTTTTTGCCTCCCTGTCACATGATTCAAGGAGCAAAATGGAAATAAGTTATGCGTCTTCATTTTGTTAGAGTAGTAATGCCATAGATTGACTTCAACAGTGTAAAGTTTATTAAGGAATCGACTGTTTGCTAAACCCCTCCCCTGAACAGCAAATGTCCAATCATAGCTTAGCAACGGTAACTATGCACGACAGGCCTGTCAAGCTTTGCAGACATGTTAATGTGATGTGCATGGGTCTATAGCAAGAGTGCTGTCTTTTTAAAGCTTTACAAAAATCAGAAACACACAAGCTAAAGTTTATCACGAGCTGAAAACATTAGCACGTCCGGCTACCTCGCTAGTACCACCAGCAGTAACCCTGTGTTACATCCACAGCCGAGGAGCTGCCGCTAACTAACTGATCTTATCTATTGTTGATTCAGCTCATCAGTCTTTTTGTTTTTAACGTTTTTGTATAACAAGCAACAGTTTGAACACATGAACACACGTTAACCAAGCAGCCAGTCGATCTGGTCTGATATTTCCATGTGGTGTCGTCAGTCAGTCAAAGTCTTTTCACCCAACTTGTGTACCTAACATTAGCCTGCTAGCTAGCTACAGTTGGTCAAATTTGCTGGCGACAGCTGAAAGACCTGCCGTTTCAAAAATGAGCGAGAATTTTGTCGTCTACTGTTTTCTCTGTTAACTGTAACAGTACGGTGTGAATCTGGGAAGCTTGACAGGCATCGCAACAGTCACTAAGGAGGACGGGACTCTGCAAATGATCAGGTCATTAATCTAGTCAATCAGCCTTCCAATCAATCAGCGCAAACAATCAATTCAAAAGTGAAGGCTAACACAGCAGGCAGAGCCATTTGCTGTACTTGTGCCGTAGCTTTGCAATATATAAAAAAATAAATGTATGAAAACATGGATATCCATTATACTGAATATAGGCTGTATGGGCTAACAGTTCTGCTTTCATTGTATCCTTCATAATCACTTTGATTTTCATTGGATGGATTTGATTATAACAACACATAAAAGATCACATTTAGATGATAATGCTACGTACACTGTAGACACATAAGCAGATAAAAAATAAATAATTTAAACAATATATTTGTTTCTGTATAAAGGAACATCTATGGTACAACAAAATACTTCATGTACAATCAAGGGGTTAAATGCTGTGCATCTATTGCCTCAGTCCTAAGGATAGTTTAAGACTATCATCGGTGTAACCCTTAAAGAAGAATTCAATCACCCAGGCTCTAGACCAACTCTAAAGGGAAAGTAGTTAAATGCTTCCGACCGCGATTAGCATCTGTTAGTGTTCTGGCTGAGAGGTTATTCATAAGGCCAACAAAACATCTACAATCAATCCTGTGATAGATGTCAGATGCTTTGTTTTGCATGGCTACACGTCAAACTCAGACTTCTGAGTTATCAATTGAAACAGTCACAATACACTGATCATTTACAACAGCTGTTAACAATCCTAACAAAGGGGATAGGCCTCGCCTCTTGGATATCAGGGACTATATACACTGAACATACTGTACAGAGTCAAGGTAAGGACCTTATCCATCAGCCCCAACAGGTTCTGCCCTGTACGCCTGCAGCTCTAGCACCTTTATTTGAAGTAGTTGAGTCCTGCCACTAAGAAGAACTTCTCCAGAAAAAGCTCAGAGTCCAAGACAGCGATGTGGGCGGCGCGGCCGATCAGGGTGTTGGCTGTGTTGGGCAGAGCGTGGAACACATTCTGGCGGATCAGCCGGCACTCTTTAGCCTCCACAAGTGGCTGCAGAAGGTTGTTGATCATCTCAGTGTACACCGGCCCTTGAGTGCACAAAAAGTTATGGTGAGTCCTACTGTGTAGATGATACACACCTTTAATCAAATCCCAGCCGAGGAATACTGTTGTCCGGCACAAAACCAGCCATAAAACACGAGTAAACTCGTTACGTGTTCATTAATGTGCTTTAGAGGTTCTCACAGGTGGATCATGTTACCTTCAGACAGGCTAGCCCTTTCTCCCTACTTCCAGTTGTCATGCTAAGCTAAGCTAACTACCTGCTGTAGACTCGCAGTCACTGTACAGCCATGAGAGTGGTATCAACCTGAGCATCTGACAACACAAGAAAGCAAACAAAGTAACATCCAAAAAAAAATATTCCTCTTAAACCATCCATACTGGAGTGAAACTAGCATTGTACTACTTACATCACACATCCCTAATTCTCTTAAAATGTAAGAGAAGGGCTTTTGCTGATCATCACCTATGATCGGTTTATGCACTGGAGATTCAGCAATTTGGAAATTGAAAAGAACATTTTTATGACTCAAAAATGAACAAAATAAGAAGAGAATCTGATATGGTGTTAATAAATAGATGTCTGACCTGTGGTCCTGTCTTTCAGAGCAGTTTTGCACATCTCTATTCTAGCAGAGTGGAAAGGAACATAACGGTCCTGTGGGGACGCCACCAACACCACGTTCTTGAAGAACTGGAGCCCTAAAAGAACACAAAATAAAGGTTTAAATGAGACTGCAGCATGTGTGTGTGTGCATGTGAGAGAGAGACAGAGGAAAGGAGTGAATTGGTTGTAAAACGCAAGGCACAATCACAAAGTACAATGACAGGCTTGATACGATAAAACTGCGTTTTTTCTCAAGTCTCCTGTCAGTGTGCTTTTAAGAGAGTGCACTGGTGGGTTTCCAATGACAGGGTTTGGATCATTTTGTCAGCCTGCCACAGCGCTGGAGGGGTAAAAAAGTGTTTTCAGGCTTATCTTCTTCAAGCCTCTGTGACAAACGGCTGCTTTGTTCCACTCACACAGTGGGGAGGCCTCTCACAGGTCTCTCACAGCTCGCTGGCAGGGGTTTGAGTGTTAGCGAGCTGACACATACAAAATTTTGACAAAAAAGACAAGATGACAACATTTTCATGAATATTTGAATAGACTGTCTTTCAAGTAATAATCTGTAAAGTGAGGCAGTCAATACACTGTCTCTGTTTCAAATGCGTCCGCTTCCAGCCCGTACCTGGTTTCTGGCTCAGGAGATAGAGGAATGTTTTCCGCGGATCAACGTGATCTCTGAAGGTGAGCTGCAACAAGGATCCTGATTTCTTCAGCTTCTGCATTAACCACAGGCCTAAGCGACACACACACAGATGATATTCTTAGATATGAGACCGGATCCTGCTGAGCAGCGCAAAACTTAGAAATGCAGCGGCACTGTAAGCACAGCACATCCACAGTGTGCGGGCTTTCCCACAGCTGCTCTGTGGCCTCACCTGTGCTGACCAGTGTGCTGTTGTTGTACAGCGTTCCCAAGTGTGGGCCTGACAGCGAGAGGAAAGTGTGCAGTTTGGGCAAATAGCAGCGGAAGCGGGGCCTCGTCAGCACTGAGCGGATGATGATGTTCCCCAGAGAGTGGCCGATGAAGCTGTTGGCCGAAGACAAACAACTTTCAGAGAGATAAACTTGCAACTTGAGTGGGTGGCTGGAAATACAGCACCGCCGACGCTGCTGACCTACAGTACGACACCGTGCAGTGTCTTACCATAGACTCTTCCGTGAGGAGGAAGTAGCTCCAATGGATGGCTATTTGGAGATTTTAGCGACAACACTGGTAATTACAGAAAATTCATTAACTTGTTAAATGTTTAAACATTCTCAAAGGCAATGGCAACTTAATGATGCTAACATAGAGGACATACCATACAAACTGAAAGCTTCTTGCCAGCAGTGGGAAATATCAGATTCATGAAGCTGTGTCTGTCACTTAATTTAATTACTGTACTGTTATAGCTCTACCCAAAATCCCTCATCGCCGTGTCTGCTCCTTCTCATCTGTCTCCTCTCAAACCAAATATAGTGTAATGTGGAGAGAACCAGATGCTGTTGAGGCAGTCCATTGCTTTTGTCTTTGATACTTACTCTCTTGAGAATACACCACAATAAAGAAAGTTAACAAACTTGGGTAGAAACTCTCACAAAAAAAATAAATTGGCACATTGAGGGCAATTAAGCAGGAAGATAAATAGCTTAATTTGATCGGAACTGGGAAACACATTGTGGCACAAAGGAGTGCAGTCTATCAAGTGAAAGTCAGAAACTTATTGGCACTGTATGATAACAGCTTTTCATCCATTTTATGCCACGTATCTGTTTTGACTTTGCACAGTCTATATATTATCATGAAACAATGATTCTCATAAGTTAAGGCGTTCATGCTCAGCCCAACGTGTAGTCTCTGCTGCCATCTACTGACTGAGGAAAACGCTGGTTCAGATGATGGCTGCCTCTCTTCTGACGTTGCCTCAAATAATCAATTAAAATGGATCAAAAGCAGAGCTGTCAGTCACGTGTATGTTGCATGGTATTAAAGTTGAGCGACTGACCTTATCCTGCCAATGGTGAGATTGTACAGCTGGATATGCTGAATGATCTCATCCAGCAACCTGTCCGTCATGGTGTCGAAATCTGCAAACGTGTCAGTCTGCAGGGAAACGCAGAGAAAAGCACAGCCGTCAGCGCTCCACAAATTGCCTCAAAGCACTTTCAGAGAATGTGACTGTTCGTGTTATCAGTTTGCTCCCATCTACAGATGTACCTGGTTCCTCTCAGACATGAGGAAGTCCAGCCTGGATCCCGGCAGGCCCAACTCGATAAAAGTCTTCACCAGCCGAAGGTCTGCGCTGTTTCCTGGAAGCAAAAAGGAAACTGCACTCACCGTTTCTGCCTCATTAATCTTTTAAGAGACACTTGGAATATTTTTTTTTCAATCACCTTTCACAGACTACACAGTGTGATGGGATATTTTAAGGTTGTAGGACATACCGTCAGAGAATATGTTA
The DNA here is from genome assembly GCA_037176925.1 of Amniataba percoides. NCBI lineage: Eukaryota > Metazoa > Chordata > Actinopteri > Centrarchiformes > Terapontidae > Amniataba > Amniataba percoides. Next base: position 3,567,345 of record JBAJHX010000040.1, on the reverse strand, counting down.
CATTTCTAATGCTAACAAGACACTTAAGAAAAAAAGGACATCCAGTAGTCTTCAAATGTGTCACTTTAATAGCTATTAGGTTCTGACAGTGGAACTTAACTGCAGGGAACATTCAGATCGACGCAGACTCACCATCAAGCCCATGGACACACACCACGAGGTGTATGCCATCATCAAACTCCTCATCGTCCTCCTCAGGGGGGAAGTAGGGCAGATCTGACGCCAGGTGAGGGAGGTCACTGTACAAGCTGGCCGGAAAGCTCAACTCTTTGAACAGATCCTCTTTGGCTTTGTAGAAACTGGAGAAAAGGGAAATGACATTCGGAAGAAGAAGAAAAAAAGAACAGAGATTATGTTCTGTGTGTTAGCAATAAATTGAAAATGAACTTCCAGTAATATGCAAAGACAAGCAACTAATGTGCAATCTTAGTTACACGCACAGAGATGAAATGCTGATCTCAGATTTATTTTCACAGAGAAGTTTGCACAAGACTAAAAGTGCATCTCTTAGAGGTGAATCATTCCTGCAGCTCGCTCCCTTTGGTCCAAAATATAATGGAATACCTGCCTTGCATTTTTGTATGTGATTAATTTTCCGCACACTTCAGAGCAAACCCCGGCTTATAAACAAAAGTCCCACAGACTTACAAGTAGTTCCTCTAACTTTTATTACCCTGACATCCCGCCAGGTTACAGATTTTAGCAGCAGAGGAGTCAAAACAAATCCGATTCCAGTTCCTGTACTTTCTGCTAATCTTGACGGATTTGTCTGCACTCTTTGATGTGATTTAACGCACTCAGGAGGCATTTCACCTCGTCTTGACTTCCTCGCTTCAAATTTGCCCTCACTTCATTTTGTTATCCCGAGCTTTCCAAGCATGAGTAACTGCCAGCTACCGCACCAGATGTCAACAGCCGTCTCCACATACCCATAAAACCTTGTGTTTTGGCCTTGTTTCCTGTAGTTGGTGTGGATTATAATCCCACTCCTACAAAGTTTTCCTTGGAAAAGGACCTGCATTTTCTGAAACATTATTTCTTGGCAGCCAGTTCAAAAGGAATTGTTCATAACCTGAACACAAATCACTCACATTTGAACATACTTTAATATTATTTATTACTAAAAGGAAGCAAAGTCTCTAAGCATTCAAGTGGACAGGCCAAGGGTTCATATTTGAGTAAAAAAAAATGAGAAGACAAGGGCACAGAGACAATTCAAATAAACTTATACTAGTAACTATAACTTATTGATCTAATAACAACATTCTGTAACTAAACAATGTTGACATATGCAGGTACATTTAACATATTTACTATTTTGCTGTCAGGTCTAGTAACACCAGCAGCTGTTTCTGGACTATTCGGTTGATAGCTTGTTCAGCAACAAAAGACATGTGTCCATGCTTGTAGAAGGAGACATCAGTGAGGAAAGTAATGTGAGTTGCAGTTCAAAGTCTGTGGCTCTTTTTATGCCTTATTTCTTTTTCTTTTCTTTCTTTGCAGAAGGCCGCTGTCTATCTGTAAGTCAGTGTCACTGTCTACGGTAAACAGACAGATACAACACCAATCTGCCTGCTAGAAAGCTATTGTAGGGTGCAGTTCACATTCTTCTGTGTTGTGTAGAAGGCTGCTGTCTGGCTGTTAGTGTCGCTATCTGTCAATGTAGACAGAGGTACAGTGGCATACTGCCAGTCATTTTGCAAAGCAGACGGCATGGTGAAGCGGTATATATCAGGATATGTGGTTTATGGTTTAAATTGGGGATTTAAATCTACAGATTGTCCTTCGCAAACTATGCCAAGTTTAACCAAAACATAAACTCACTTTAGCATCCGTTCATTAGTCTCGTCATCCATGTTCAAGGGGTTGAGCGAAGAGGAGGAGATGATGCCGAAGGAGCCCAGGGGCTGATGGGTGATAGGTGAGGTAGCCTGGCGAGCGGACATTCCACTGATAGACGGAGAATCTCTCAGAGCAGAAGAAAATGGCAGGCAGGTTGGGGCGCAGGACACCGACATGTTCACCACCTCCACCATCTTTTTATTAACAAAGGCCAGCCCTGAGTTGGGGATCTTAGAGGGCTTAGTCTGGCAGTCCAGAGGCTCTTTCTCACTGACTGATATCCCATTTATGTCAACAGGTGATGTGATATCATTGGTTATCAGCCCTGTGAGGTCACTTGGCCTCTGTGTGGTGGTACTGTTGTGGAGGTCGTTAGAGCGTAGAGGCCTCGGAGGCTCTAGAGGTGTTGGGGAGGGATCCAGACTCTCCTGGTCCTCAACATGAGGCAGTTCAGTCTGATGGAAACTTGGGCATTCATCCCTAGCGTTAATTCTCTCCTGATCTGCTGCACTTTTATGCACACATGGTTTGTTTCCACAGCTGCAGGGCGCTGCTTCCATTTCAGCGAGATGCACATTCTCCACTGAGGCGCTTACTCCACTGATGTGTGTTTGATGGTTCATACTCTCCCCCTGGCTGCCAATAACAGTGCTTTCCTTCACATGAGGGCTTTCTACAGAGTCTTGTAAATGCAAGACTTCAGACACATCACTTAACACTGACTTGGTTCTGTGTGTCTCTGACAGGTACTGTGCAGGGTTTGACTTTTCTGGGCTAATATTCTCCTTGAGAAGATCTGATGTTAAACTTGGCTCTAATAGAGATGATTCAGACTGCTCGGATTCCAGGTTCAATGAAGAGCAGTTGATCTTAAATGAATCCTGGTGCTGCACTAAACTCTTGGACTCTGTTTCCTGGTTGAGCAACCCGTGCTCCTCCTCAGTGTCTTCAGGGCTGCTGATCTGCGGTGCAGAGACCGACTTGGTCAGTTTGCTGAGCTGTCTCTGCTGCTGGTCTTCCTCATAGGGCAGGGAGCTAATAGAGGTGAGTGAGGCCTGAATGCCCCCACTCGGAAGGCTGCCATTGCTCTCCATCTGGAGGCCTTCCAGAGAGCTGCGGTGGACTGGATGGCGACACACTATTTGCTGTGGGATCTCCCGTTCGCTGGAGAAGTCTAGAGGGGGTCGCCCTCGTAATGCAGCCTCCAAGGGCCAGGCCACGGAGCTGGGCTCGCTCTCAATACCTGAGTCAGAAATAACTGAGGAAGACCGCTTCATGATCTTGGAGCTGACCAGGCCTCCACGGTGAGTCATCTCTTTTCTGAGATCACCAGGAAAGGGAGGTATAACAGGATGCACACAGGCAGTGGGTAGGTTGATGAGAGGAACATCTTCACTCTCATCATCCATGGAGTGATTTAATGGCATGGCAATATCAGACTCTTCATCATTGTTTTCACTCTCTCTTGCATTGCTGTCATTTGTGGCATCACAAATTTGGACAGTATTTTCTGTTACACGACGAGCAAGAGGCTCATCGCTGCTGTTATTAGAGTCAATGAGGGGACTGTGGTTTGAGGAGAGAACCTGGACTGCCTGTCCTCTATGTGGATCCACAGCACAAGGCTTCACTGCAAAGTGCCTGTGGCCTGGACTGCAGTTCTCCAAAACTTGTTCTTGTTTTTCTCCTGGTTCCTTCAAATGTTCTACCTCTGCTGGACACGGTTCAGCACTGTCCTCAGCAGGACTCAGGTTCTGGGTACTTGGGTTGGTACTAGTCTTGCTCTGCTCTGCTATGAGTGAGACGTATGTGGGCAGATCCATGCAGTCATCACTGTCCAAGGGATCCTGGGGTATTGCTGGTGATCTGGCTCCCTGGCCACTTTCAAAAATCCCATTGGCAGCAGTGGTGGCAGGATCTGAGCTGGTCTGCTCATCAGCGGTTGGCACATGTGATACCCAAGCTGTAAAGATAAGAACATCAAAGTTCAAAAGTGAACCTTTGACTTGAAGAGCAGATTCCTGTGATCAGGTATAAATATGACTTTTTGCATTACGTGCTTGAGGAGACTCCACGTATCTGTCCTCAAAGATGATGGGCAGACTGTTCCAGTCTCCATCAATGTCCAGGCACTCAACAGGTAAAGGAGGCATCTTGGTCAGGTAGTCTGAGCTCCGGACTTCTGCAGCTATCTGGCCATGTCTGTTGATTCTGTATCAGCAGAATTACATCATAAATAGCACACCTTTCACCATTCATAGAATCAATTCATCTTTTTCTGAGACACTTACAGTTCCTCTTGAAAAGTCAGAGATATCTCTTTGGGGTGTTCGGTGAAGAAGTACGCCTCTGAGAACCTCCTGACCTGTTATTTTTTTCAGAAACAGACAAAATGATTTTCACCTTGGTGCAGCCTCAGTCCTTAATGGCATTACAGAGTAAGATGATGAAAACAGTCAATCATATTGAGTCAGACATTCAAGGACTCCACACAAAGAGAGATTCAAATCACTTCTTCCAGACTGTGACACAGGCTTGATCCGAATACGTTCTCCCTCTGAAGCTCCAATTAGAAATGCATCATCCTCGAAAGTCAGCCACTGTGACAGGCAGATCACCAGGAACACTATTTCTGGTGTTTTTTCACCCCACAATAATTACAGAATAAGTGTTAATTGAAATCCTAACTCCACTGGTGGGTGGAGGCATGACAGTATCCCCTCGGGGTAATCTAATACCAAAGCAAACATGTTCATTATTTTCAGACAACAGAGACGAAACAATGCCACATAAGAGAGCCTTGAGAGCTACTCCACTGTGAAGCACATATTCATATTAAACAGTCCAGTGATTAGATATCTCGGAAATTGTATTAGCTTGCTCAGCTGGGTTTGAGCTACTGAGGTCTATAATGGCATCTTATTATTCTGCCTTGTAGCGCTCACAGACCGCAGACTTTCCAGAGTTTGGCCAGTTTCAGTCATAATTCTGTCATCTGACTCACACTACACTGTTTTCCCTGTCCAACACAGAGGTTTCTGCCACAGCTTAACTGGTTTAAATGCTATTTTTAAATAATCTTTGCCCAGAAATATCACTTGACTGTGGTGAAAGATAATTTCATGCATTAGCTGTAAAACCTTGAAGAAAACTGGTCACAGCATGCCTTAAGGAGCTGCTCACAGAGCTGACATGTCAGTGGTTATGAAACCATCTTGATTGTTCTGTAGTATTTTTATTTTGGTGTGGGTGCTGAGCATGAAAAAAAAAGGCTAAATTTAAACATATCCATACAAATCATCATCAGTTCACTCTAATACGGAGTCTATCTGGATTGTGGCTCCGGAAAAACACAGCAAATGTCGAGCATTGTATAAGCTTCCTTTGATGGAGCGTGACTCTCACCCGGAGCGTGTGGTGCTCCTGGGCCAGGTAGGAGAGGATGTGGGGGTTTAGCACAGCGGCCTCCAGGAAGCGGCTCCACAGAGCAGCCAGCTGGGAGCAGAGCTGGCTCACATCCCTGCTGATCTGCTCCGCTACCTTCTCATGGCCTTCCTGCAGCTGATGGGGACAGAGGGAGGTCAGAAAAAAATATTCCTATTTCATCAGACTGAATGCATTAGCCCAAAATACATTTAGCATCATTCTGTTACAGGATTCTTGGTTTCCCAGCTAGCATATGTATAACTACCTACAACTGCAGACTGCCTGATTTGCATGTCTTTGGATCACTGCAGACAACTGTTTTCTGTTGACAGACTGGTATTAAGGCTGGACAGTCACACCCGTCCACACACACATTTCACAATATGTCTCTACACTTGAAAGCCATGATAAATTAACATCTGAGTGAACGCTTTCACCTTAACCAATGTACTTTCTGTCTCTAAAAATGATTGTAATCAAATCCATGGCATCTAAGTATATGTATTTTATGTCTCTAGCTGTCATTGAGGTAACAGTGATTCATCCTATGGCCCACTGATGAAAGCCTGCAGCATCTGCAGTATTGCAACCAGGATGTCTGTGGTATAATCACACTATAAAAAGAAATTATTTGTTAAAACAAAATTCTATGTTGACTTGAGCAGGTACGGAGTCATTTTAACTCATTTTCTCATATTCAATCAACTTGAAAATTAAAGGAAGCTTGGACAATATCCTCTGTGTATGTTTACAGTGATAAAAATCACTTGCATGTGAAGTAAAGTACTGATTTCTCCAGGCTCTGTTACTACGGCCTAACAAACAGATAAGATTAGTGATGACAGACTATGAAACTAATAATACGAATGCAAATCCAGAGAAAAATAAATTAATTTGATGTCAAAAGTGGAGATCACTGGAAGAAGGGGAAATATAGATATGTCTCTCTTTTTTTCTTGGACAGAAATGGAAAATTGTCTGTTTGTTAGTTGTTGGTCTTAAAACAGGATTGTTTCACCCCGTGAGGACCAAAAACACAATGATTGTTACGACTCAGAACCATGGGTACCACCAATGAGAACAAAGTGAACATATTTGAGATTATAATTTTAATTTATGGCTCATGGTCATTATTTAAGGTAAAATCCACTGCCCTACAGTGTTGTAAAAATAAATTGTGAAATGCGGATGTAAAAATGAAGTCAGAATCCTGAACATACCTGTAACTCTATTGTGAGCTGATTTAACGTTTCTTCAACAGGCAGCACTTCTGTGGAGAGAAGTTTCTATTAACCAGTCGTGAAAATAAAGTCAGTAGATTTCCTCAAGTGCTGTATTTACATTTACTGGTACTTAATACTGTACACCTCTACTTTATTACATTTCAGATGTTAAAACTGTATTTAAACAGTATAAATCAGCTCCACTGATAATCAAACATTAAAATGTTTCTTTTATATTAATGTGCAAGAACTGATCATTAATAATGTAATATTATTGGAATAGTAGTCAATATACTATATATACTATATATTGAGTCTTTTAAATTTCTTTTATTTAAATGTACATTCCTTATAAACACATTTTCCACGTGTTACTAACCATGCCCTGGATTTATCTCTGTGAGCATAAAGAAGAATTAAAAGGGCAGCTAGATTATGAAAAGTATATTGCTTCTATAATTTTTTTTTTTTAGCAGTGTGAATGTGAGGCTTTGCATATGGTCACCAGAGTCAAGTGGAGTCTGCTGGAGCTGTGGGATTTCCTTCATCAGTGCAGCGTAGTAGGTGTGCAGGCCTCTGTGTGCAACCAACAGGAGGCGACAAAGCCTTCGGTGCCACGTATGAGCTCTCTGCAGGCAGTTCTCACTGGGCACATAAAAGCTTCCCTGCAGAGAAGGAGACACAGATGAAATGTCAGCTGCTATGTAGGTCAGTGGTCACCTCCTTAATGACAGACATGTACGCATACTTGAACCTGCCACTGCAACAGTCGTATAGGCTTGACACTGACCTTGTGTTAAAGTGAGCCTGCCTCTGACCAGAGAGGAATAACATAATTACTCAGAAGATCAAAAACCACGTTAGAGACAAATGGCCCCCTAAAAACAGCGTGCGGTGAGCTGTAAAAGCAAATCAATACGTGTATGTGGCATGAGGAGGATGTCACACATCCCTGTTATGACCTTTAAAAGTTCACAAGTAGGGGAAGTTGACCCAAAATCCAAGGAGTCGGTGCTCATCTGGAGCTTAATGAGTGAGAGGAACAAGAAATATCACATAATAACTTGAAAGTAAAATCTAATTTGTTGAAGAATAGACACACAATAAACCATTCAATATTACCAAGTGAGGTATAAAGTCAGAGGAAATGACCAGCTTGATGGAGTAGTAGTATTTAAAGAAAAAGAAAAAATAACCCCTGCACTTCAAACACAATCTCTCCTGCTTTGAGTGTTATGAGCAACAGTATAATAATATAGGCTGTAGTATGGGCCATGTTTCCAGTAGATGGCTCTCTAACAATGCAGTAGAGATATTAACTGTATTTCACCATTGCAAATTTCCAGCATGTGTTGAGTGTAAGAGAAGACTCTGTCCAAACAGCTACAAATCAGCAGAGCCTGGACGTTCTAATCAAGTCTCTCATTAATCTCCTTGAGGAGCTAATGGCCCTCTGCCCAAACAGCTAACATTGCACCAATCAGACATCATAATGTGGAGTCAGGGAGCCTTGAGTGTGAGCAGCGCCTGCCCTCGCCCGCTGCTCCCTGACCTGAGACAGCCTGCGAGCCGCCGAGTTCTCCTCGTGGCTGGGATGTTTTGGCAGCGCCGGTGGGGCTCGGAGCTTCGAAAGGCATGTCACGCCTGAGTATCTGGGGATGTACTATAATTTGCCCCTAGCAAGCAAAGTCTCGGGCCCTATCATCATACCTGTGTGCACTCTGTAATTGCAGCGGCGCGGTATCCCCGAACCAGGAAGGAACATCTGTATGTTTACTTTCATAATTCTTCTTACCTTTATAGAGGCCTGCCTGGATCAGCCTGTGAGTGAAGGCCGGAGAAAAATAGCTATTTTTCAGTATGAACTAGTCATTATCCTAAAACCATAGTTTCTCTCTGAGCTGACAATGCATGGGATGTTCAAAGTCACCCGAGGTGGGAATTTCTGCTTTTGTTTGCTGTTGTTGATACAGTTTTTACAGGTCACCAACACAGTCTGCAGTGTGCAAGTGTCCGATGGCTGCTGCTGTCAGGAAGTTTTGTACTAGCAGAGAAGAGCTTCTCAAAGGATATTTTTGACATGTTTTCTTCAGAAACATGATTTTCTTTTCACCAAAAAGAGCAAATATTCTCAGGTGATTCACTTCTAAGGGTGTGTTTTTCCCCTCCAAACATCCTTTCATACAACAGGGAGCTTTTTGCTTCTTTTTGAGATGTAACAGGTGATATCAATGGGAAGCTACAACGTGATTTTTTTTTCTCCCCCAGAAAAAAACTTCATGCTGCGGTGTTGAGGGGGAAAGTGCTGAAAACGTAGTGTAGCCGCAGGTGAAAAGCTCTAAATAAATAAAGGTGAAGAAGGAGGGCGGCATTCTGTGCCGGTTTCACCTGCAGCTATGTGGTACGTGGCGCTTGTGAGCAGAACTCATTACTGTGATCAAACGAAACCCCCCTGCTCGGCTAAACGCAGAGCTTATTAAAGTGCCCAGCCAGGGGTGGGAGTAAAAACCAGGGGGAGGAGGGGAAGGGGGGAAACCGGGGCGCTCATTAAGATTTACAGTGTAGACTGTGACGTCCGCAGGGACCTGAGAGATGCATGTTATAAGGCAGGAAAAAATGGAAGCAATCATTTTACGGCTGTTCATAAGTTGGAATAATTGGCAAACACAAGAGAAAACTATAGATAGATGACTTTGATTAAAGGTAATGGCCACATCAAGAATCAGTTATTCTGTTAGGTGTAGAAAATCAAATCTCTTAACATGACCTGCCCCTACTGTAATATTGACTAAATTCCAGAAAATAGTCCAGTTGAGTTTTTCAGCTACTCCTTACCTGTGTCCCAAGGCCATAATATAAACAAACTCTAAGCAGGTTTTCATTATTGTATGTAAGGGATTTACTCAAATCAGTCAGTATGTGCACTAAACCTTTTTGATTTTGAATGTGTTGATGGATGTGGGCGTGTCCCAAATTCATATAGCAGACTCATTCTATATGGTACTATACTATATCTATATCTATGTACTATATCTTCATAGGATACTGTTTTAGCAGTTAATACACAACAAAAATCAACATCTATCTAATTTACCAACAGGATGTTATCAGGCAGCTATGAATGTCAGCCATCTTCTCTATCTTCTTAGTGCATTGCAGTGTGGAATAATAGTGTACAACATACTATATGGCTTACTTTTACTTTCTTTTGTGACTTTTGCATGAACCTCATTCATATTGGTGTGTAGTGTGCTGTGGAACATGCCACATTTTCCTGTGATGCACTCAGGGACTGGAGGAGCTGCACAGCTGCAGAAAATTAAAAGAAATTGTGGATAGCAGCAAAACTTCTCCAGGAAGCAGATAATTAAAATTTAAGTGTCAACTGTTTAAAAAGGCAGAAGCTAAGTTGACAGCAGAATCCTAAACTTGCAGGTTGACGTCAGCCTGCGATTACATTTCATCTTTATTTCTTCTTTCTAGTTTAAAATGGTATGGTAAGTATGCTGTTGGGAGAAAAAAAACTTCAAAGGGACAGTTTGTCATTTTAGAATATGTGCTTATTTGCTGTCTTGCCTGGAGTTAGGTAGCACTGTTCTCATGTCTGTGCACTAAATCAGAGGAGACGTAAGCTTAGCTTATCTATAACGTTTAATTCTGGAAGAAGAAGAACAGCTACTGAGTTGAAAGATGAAAACATCCACCTAGTAGCACCTGTAAACCTGAGGAGGAATTTTCTTGAACTATGTGAAGTATTTTCCATATTTCCTCAACTAGTAAATTGGTATAAGGTCAAATTTGTAACATATAGTTTAAACTGAACTGGGGCACAGCTCACTTCTGTAGAGAGTACTGGACAAATGCTGGAGGTCAATAATGAGACTGGGCCATCACATGGAGAAACTTTGGTTGTTCTTGTATTAACATGAAGAGTGAACATGTGCTGCAGTGGAGGCAGTGTAACTGTATGATCAGGTGATTAAAGGGCAATACAATCATTTAGTCCCTATGAAGTAAAACATGTATAATCATGATTAATAATTATGATAACGGTAATTTGATTATCATTTCTGTCATCAGCTTAATTCTACCGTTAATGAGCACAGACTCATAAGAGGGAGGTGACAAGAGTGCACCATCATTTCCAGGGAGAGCTGCTATCACTTCCAGATGCCAAGCCTGGAGCCTACATGCCCGGACAGGTGGGTTAATCAGATATTATGAGAAGCCACGGTGCAGCACAGTAATAATCTCTGTGCTGGCCTCTGGTCTTTAAGCCCTGAGACTCGACGGAGCCCCAACAAATGACCGATTCTGAGCAACAGACAGGTCCGGGATCAGTAATCCAGATCAGAATGAGCCCTCAGCCAGCTCTCGGGCTGAAATCTGTTGCTTTTGGATGACACGCCAAAACAAATCACAACTAAATCCACCAGCCTCTGTCCCTAAACCGGGATCACGTTTACGTCATGGCTTGGCATTTAGCTGCTTGCAAAGATAAAAAAAAAAAAAAAAAACAGGCCACAACCAGCTGAATGAGCTCATCCTGAGCTGTTTTCAGCCGTGTGGGCCGAAAACTGGTTCTGACTGTCTGTGACTTCCTGTCTGAGCGCCACCGAGCCGCTAAAGGTTAACGTACCTCCGAGATGACGGGCTTGCAGTAGCCGGCTCCGAACACGAGGTTCTCTACGGACATGGCCGACGGGTCGCTGGCGCTCTCCGGCGAGCCCTTCCCCAGCCACGAGCCCTTCCCTGTACGTGCAAAGCTGCAGAGGAGACGGGGAGGACACACGCAGGGACAAACCGTGAGTGTGTGTGAGTGTGTGTGAAGGAAGAAGACGGATAAGCTGCTGCGATTCCAATCAATCAAGTGCTGCAGTAATCTATGTAATGCGCGGCTAAACACCGAGGTTATGATATTGGCAGCTGAATTCATTAGATAAGTGTTTGGATGAGTATGCTTTCGGACAAATATAGCCTTTATTGTGACTCTTAAAACAAATAGAAAGAGGCAAAAGCTGTGACTGCACTTCATTCACCTTCCTCTGTTCTTGATTTTAGAGACACCACTGCATCAGCATCTCCCCAGTGAAGCCATTTCTGCTATTCTATACTAAATCAAGGAGGAAGATCTATTTCGAATCGACCGTTTGCTAAACCATTTCCATGAACAGCAGTTTTATCAGTCATATGTTAGCAACTGTAGCTAGTCACAGAGGGCCTCAATGTGAATATTTCTTCACGTTACAGCTTCTGTCATGCTTTAACCTTTTAAAAGCCTGAAACATAAGAGCAAAAGTATAAGACCGGGTTTAACATTGTTCTGAATTAAGCTGCAGTCATTAGCATGTCAGGCTTACTTTCACATCATTAACTCACTAGCTTACACGCGTTTGTGACCGTTGCATGAAATAAAATACGTTGAAGCTAACAGGCATTTTGCTGTGCTGTGAGCTGGTCTCAGATGCTACCTGAGTTTTGGATAACGTTAGCGTCTCTGTGGGGTTCTTTGTTGGATTTACACTCTAGAAACACAGCCAAGTGTTACACAAGAAATACACAGTCACCTTCATCCTGAGAGCTTTCCGTCTTTTAATGTTAACAATGAAAAATAATTGTATGCAAACGCAAACAAGTATGTTAGCTAAGGACAAAGTATCCACGCTGCTACAAGAACACGGATTTAATTTAGCTTAGTTCAGTGTCGTGGGTGGGGCTTCGTCATTGGGATCAGGCCATGTGGAAAAGGTTTTTAGTGCCTTGTATGGTTTCAGTCTGTCAAAGGCAAATATTTGCAAAGCCCCGGCTTTACTGTACCTGATTAGCGGCTGATGTAAGGCAACCAGTGAAGCATGTATGGAGACGGAAATGACGGACAGGTGGAAGTAGTCGAACATGACGGGGACGTGGTGGTGGAGGCCTCTCCGAGGGTGGAAGTGGAGGCTGAGGGTCCGACTGCTGATGAGCGGCACGGTCAATATCTCTGCCAACCTGAAGGTCGAAAAAAGAGCGAGAGATGACACCAATGCACAAACACCTAAACTTACAGTGCTGCACTGTATCACAATGCTGGAGAAACACATCACAGTGCATATTAATGAAGTGCAAATGAAGTGATTTTAATGCTCAGTCTACAAAAGCATTTTTGCATCTCTTCCATCTGACCCTGCAGAGTCTGTACCTCGGCACTAAAAGGAGGTGGAGGTGTCACTGACAAATGTCTCTGCCTTCTGCGAGACGTCTCTCTAAAAGGTGTTGAGAATGTGGACTGCTGCTCAACAGTAATCTAACGTCATTATTCCAGACATCTAAATTGCCCTTGCAGCTACAAAAGAAAGCGTCAGAGAGAAAGAGTCGGCATCTTGACTGGAATGGTAACAGAGACCTACGAGATATTTACAGTCACTCAGACTGAAAGCATCCAGTGTCCGTGCTAGGAAACAGAGAAGGAGCTCCACCATTCAGACATGTTGACAAGCACTATAATCACACAGGTATGACAGAAACGGTCAATTAACGGTTTAAAACACACAAACACAGGAGTAACAACCCGTCACTAATGTGCAGCTGCTGGTCGATACCAGAGCAATAAAAAAATGCTCGTTTTGCAGGGTATGCTGATGCAAACTACCCATTTCTCCCTCTATTTGTCCCAAGACAACAGACAGATCACAGTAATCAGGTATCACTCGCCCAAAAGTTGTGATCAGGTGCTTAAAGAGATGGCTATGAGCCAAAGGACATAATAGCCCTTATTCATGCCCAGTTTGCATTTTCACTCTTGCATAAAAGCTGCACAAGGGAAAAGTCAAGCATTCCCACACGCGCACACACATTTCCACACTGCAGAGTGAAACCTACTGTTGCTCATTGTCGGTGAAATGAAGATCCAACTTCAGCTGAAAGTCCACCTCACTCAAGGCTTCCTCCACCTGCAAAACATTGTAGGAACAAGATCAAATGGAGCGGGTGGACAAAATAATAACACCTCATAACAAACGTGCAGTTTGTGTGTCAAATGATTTTTGATTAACACAGGATATTGGATTCTGTGTTAGTCTATATTATGTGTGTGTGGTAAATTATGAGCACTGTTTTCAGAATCCATGTTGTGTGAGTGAATTCTAGAGCTGTCTAATTAAGGTCAGGGAAAGACAGTGGTTGTGTTAAATAAACTTTGGTTAAGGTATGGTTTGAGTTACGCAAAACCAAACACCTGTTTATGGTTAACTGCAGGTCTGACACTCTAAACTCCCATCTATCCCTCCGACCTCCACACCCTCCGTGTCTGCCTTGCTAATTAGGGTGAGCTCTTCTTCCTGCACTGGTGCTGATCATTAGCATCGCACATAGTCATGAGGTTTGGAATCGTCCACTAAAGACGTCAATTCACAGGAATACTGGGCTGTATAGGTTCACTTTTTAACTTCATTTTCCTTAACTAGCAGCCGTTTGTGTATGATGACTTTCAAGACAGCAGCCAAAGTGCCTTAGGTTTAACTTGATGTCTGCCGTATTTTCCGGACTATAAGCTGCTACTTTTTTCCCACGCTTTGAGCCATGCGGCTTATTCAAAGGTACGTCTTTTCTGTGGACTTTTCTTCACCCGCCAGGGGGCATTTTCACAGGAAGTGCAATAACGAGACAAGTGGTAAGTCAAAGTGCAAAGAAGAAAGCGCTAATTTTTATTTAGCACAAGTCCATGCTAGCAGCAGGCACGACAGAGTAATTATTTTTAAACCTTCACACTAAACTGTCATCTTTCCCCCCTCATCATGGAAAGCACACGGAGAAGTTCATATGATGCCGCTTTTAAGTTGAAGGCTGTCGAGGGAACAGAGCTGCTGCACGTAAGCTTGGCATGAATGAATCCATGAATCCGTGATACAGGCACCGTTCAAAACTAC
>JBAJHX010000040.1:3503187-3529524 GCA_037176925.1 Amniataba percoides | reverse complement strand
ACATTTAAAGTGTGAACGTTATGTTTTAGCGTTACCTTTTTTAAGGGTCCAAGAAGAGAAAACGATGAGATATCTAAGATTAGATTTATTAGATTTATTCTGCCTACTGCATATCAGCAAAGTAACAATGGAGAGATAACCACTAACCAGCACTGTTTCATTTGTGCTGGCAGTCAGGTACTGCAATTAAAATGCCATCTGTCCTGGTTAAACAACTCTTCACAGACTAATCACTTGTCAGATAAGAGGGAGGGGAGGATTATGTAACCACAAATTAATAGAAATGTTCATGACACATAAGCCGTTGGCGTCAGTAACTGTGTGTTTAGTGGTTGTCGACAATAGGAAAATGAGTGCTCGGCCTCTTTGGGTGTCTCTGATGCAGGATGACTGTTTTCCTCCTCTGTTCCCAGCTTCACCTTCCTCTTAGAAAAAAACAAAGTCAATTGCTGCTTCTCTCGTGGCGCTCTGCCATAAGCTCCGAGCACTCTTGATTAAGAGAGAAGCGCTATTGATTTTTTTTTTTTTCAGATGGTTGCTGGTGCCCAGATGACCATATAGTCTGACAAAACTGGCAGGAATTTCAGGAGAGGTTACACAGCAAGGACACCAGTTTTTACACAGTACAATATTGGACTTAGATGATTACTTCTGGTCAATAAAAGTAGAACTACAGAAGATAACAGTGTTTCATACCCGTTTAGTACATTTTGTGTTCTTTGTAAAATGTGTTGCCGCCTTGTTACATAACGTCACATCATGTTTCCTCATTACCCATATACTGTGTGTGTATGGCACATCATGTAATGTTACTGCTACGTTGTTAGCACAAAAAATTACTCAGTAACTCTGGAGTAATTACATGCTGTACATTGCATGCTGTAATATTTTCTGGTTACTCCCACAGAGGAAGATTTGGAACATTTCCTGTAGTGGGTTAATAAATTCAAGCAAGACCTCCAGGTCAAAGTATGTTTTGTTACGAGAGTATTCTCTAAGTGTTTTCTTCAGATGTCTGTCACATAACCGTGCCTACTGCCAAGCACTGAATTAATGTCTTTATATTTGAGGCCAGTCTCAGAATCAAAGTCTATGAATCACTGCCGTGGGCCCCATTGTTGTGGTTGTTTCCATGGTGCCGAGGTGACCCTCAACTACATTGTCCTAAATGAAAAACATTTGCAAGTTCTTTCAAAATTAAATCTTTTGAGATCTTTCTTTGTTTATTTACCTTTGTTTAAATTTTCTTCTGTGTATTCTTCAGGTCTCTGTTGAGAGTTACAGGTCAGATAGTGGCATAATGATGCAATAATGTTGGAGTTCTCAGCAACAGTAAACCAACACAGCAGAGGTGAAATATATCAGAACTAAATACAGTTACCTCTTCATTCTAAGTGCATGTGGTGCAAAGATAATATTAACTAAGAACAAAGCTTCACTGCCTTCTTCTTACATTTACTCTGAAAATCTAGAGTATTTTTTAGAAGCTAAAAACAGCAGTAAACATTAAGCACCACAGTTCTGAGTGAATTCCATCGTCTTAACAGCTAGCTGTTCCTTCTACCTGCAGTCTCTATGCTGAGCTAAGCAAAACACATCCTGACCTTTGTCCATAAAACAGGTCTAACCTCAGAAAGCAGAACTAACACAAACCAACGTTGTCATTTTGTCAACTTTAGAACTTTTTTGCTATATACTTGCTGTTAACCAAGCTATCTTAAGTTAACTTGGCTGACACAATATGCCTGGAGGTGTGTTTATCACAGTCATGGTGCCTGCTGGGTGCTCTGTCACTTCAAAATCCAACCAGTTCTACTGGCTTGCAACAAACCCATATCAACACTACAAAATGTCCCTTTACGTGTTTTGCATACAGCCAGTCACTACTTAACATTTATATTGACGCAAGCCTTCCCATATTTTATCTATCTATCTGCCTGGGCAGCCAACATGACTATCAGCCAGCTGTTCAGGTCAAAATCTTTAAAAGCTGCAATTCTCCACCCACAACACTGGACTCCGGCTTTTACAGCATCCAAATCCTGACATGGTGCAAAGGTGTTATTTCCCACATTCTGATGCACTGCAGCATGTTTTAGCCTTGCCACCCTAACAGTCCTGCTTTTACATTTCCACAACAGCATCGGGCTCCTCTGGCTGGAGGGCCTTGGCGTACGTGACTCCAGGTCACAAGTGTGCTAGTCATGGGGCCTACCGCGTGGATGAATAATCACAAACGGTTTTCTCTTCCCCTCTGCCCGCACTGCCTGTGCCTGTCCTCTCATTGAGAGCATGAGCTCTCAATTATCCAGGCCGGACACATGATCTCTCTGCCAGATCTCTGAGGAGGCCCGGCCACTGCATCATGTTTCCCTCACGGCTCTGACTGACGGGCACTGTGCTGTGGCTACGAACACAATCAATTCATGCAATACAATACAGTAAAAAAAAACAAAACAGATCCTTTCCTTTTATATTGTTGGTTTTAGTGAATTGCAGAGTATTAGATGACTGTGAAGTTATTGATCTCTAATATCATATCATGTAACACGGACAGAAAATGTCAGGATCAATAAAGTAATAATCAAAGATATACACACAGGAACGCAGTCTCAGGAATGAAAACATGGGGGAAATATTGAAGTTCTACACTGCAGTATGCAACCTCATAAGAATATGTCCAGTTGCTTTTCCTTTAAAGCAGGTTTGCAGCACAGTCATGCTTTTAAAACACAAATGCCATTTGCTTCAGAGAGATCTCTACCCAGCAGCAAAGAGGTTTCTGTCACTTCAAAATTGTTACGTATCATATGAGCTGAAACAGTTTTTTGGGATGAAAGAGGTTGTTCCCATAAGATATGTCTGAACAAGCTAAAGAAAGTCAAAGCAATAAAAAACGTCACTGAGTATTTGCCCGATCCAGGTTAATGCGATGTTCCCGCAGCCCATCGCAGCTTGTTTCAGGCTCTCAGATCTTCTAAAGTGCTGCAAAATCCGCGGATCAAACGCCATAGAATCAATTACATAACACACAGGATGCATAAACAGCACGGCTGCCGGGGGCCCTTCAGGTAATGACAAGGCTTTCTTCATGTCAACACTACAGGCTAACATGCATTCTTCAGCAACACTGATGAGCACACGTGATTATGAAATCCACATTTCATCACTCACTGGCTGCTTCTTCCCTATACTGACGATAATTATTAAGAGAATTACACACAGGCATACGTGTCATTAGGAGGCACTGTAAAGAGGAGAGGCAGAGGGGATGGGGGTGGGGTGGTGGGGGTTACACATAGAGGCCCATGGGCTTCTGCATCTTTTTAAGTGTTGGTAATAAAAAGCAGTCACCACCTCCTCAGGACCTCTTAGCCAATGGGAACCCATTGAACAAACTTTTATGTGTCCTCAGAAAATGCTTGAGCATCCCCAGTGCCGCTTCTCTCCGTCAGTCCTCAACATGCACAGGTAGGACTGACTTCAGGGGGGGAATTTCATATCTGCGGCTCCTTCTGCTCCAACGCCTCACCACTGTGCCTCGCTGCTGAGCCCGTCTCTCTCCCACCACGGAGGGGAGTGAAACATGGCCCTCCACAGCTCTGCTCTGACAAGGTAAATATCTCATGTCGAACGTCTGTCAGGGGCTCTGCATCAGCAGCCTTTGTCTCTCAGCTTTTTGTGCAATTTCCATATTAATGAAAACTCATGTGAGACTGGGTGTTCACTAATCATCTATTTTCACCTTTATTTTGAAAGAGAGGAAACATTTCCATTTTCCTGCGTGCAGTCAGCTGACAACTTAGTGACTTTATGGATGCAATAAGATCTGTAGCTTAGTGTAGATTAAAGAATCTGGCTATTTGCCTTTTAATCTGGCCCACATATGCACAAACACAGACGCAGCTCATGCTGCGTGACATTTCAGCAGTGAAAGGGGGAAAAACGCTCTTAAGTGATAAACACCAGCGTGCTCTGTGTTTAATTTGTTGGGAAAAGCCGTAATGAATGAATTCATGTCCTATTAACCCAGACAGCATCTTCTCGTGTAGAGACGTGTCCACACATCCATCGCTCACAGGCTCCTTCCACACACTCTCTGCTACAGTCGGCTTTAACATGACCAAGCTATGCAGATGACTGCTCCGCGCTCCACAGCGATCCATTTTGGGGTAATTAAGACAAATGAGCGAGCAGAAGTCGTGCCAGGAGTGTTGGCTCACTCTCAGCATTCAGGGAGCACCTAAGGGACGTCACATCATGGGTGGCGGCGAAAGGAAAATCCCATCAAATGTTGATGAATGTCAGGAATTAAAGTAGATGGCATGTCATTACCTAATTGACTTGAGTGATTGATTTTATGACGAGACCTTTACTGGAACATGTCTGGGGATTTTTTTCTTTGGTCTTTGGAGGTATTTTATTCACCTTTGAACTCTCAAACAGGGCCTTTAATCTTGCAGGATGCACACTACACACATTTATTCTTCCAGTAAACTTGATATGTGCGCATGTTTGACAGCTTTTTTATGTCTTTGTGTAAAACCAAGCGGCTCAAAGCCCACATTCAGACAGCCATCAATATCCATCAGTTTTCAGATAGCTTTCATGTCATCACTTACAGTCAACTATTTCTTTGCCCGCTCTGCAAAAGCACTTAAGACAGCATTAGTTTTTCCAAGGTTGGTGCTGTGTTAGCTTAAATGTGAGGACAGATGTCACCTGAGGAAGAACTATATTCATTTTGTACCACACAGAAAAAGGCGAGGCTTTTGTTGATTTAGATTCTATCTTTATCTTGCCCCTCTGTCAGAAAAATATTACAAGAAACGAAAGGCTTATTGTACAATCATGTGAGGCCATCGCCTGTCACAAAGGAATAGTTTAGATGAGAAGAATAGTTGGATGAGAAGACTGATAGCACTCTCTCATCTGTCCGTTAAAGATTAAGTCACAGGCTGACTAAACCTCACAATTCTAAATTCATCTCTCTTTAAAAACAGTCCACCTAGTGATCATATCACATTGGACTTTGCCATGATTTCTGTGTGAATTGTGAATTTTTTCAGGTTAAAACAAACGTCTGACTGAAAAATCACATCAGACCAGTCAGCTCTGTTCAGTCCAGCGTAAGAGCTTAACAAGACTCAAGCTTCTCTTGAGCATAAAATCCAATGACAGTGTACACCTGTAGAGCTGACACGCTGTGGCTCACTGATAATTCATCAGTCAGGTTAAAACCAAATAATGATGGCCCCACTTTGGTCTATTTCCAAATCGTAACTGCGCTCTCTAAACACTCCTCATATTTAATGGACAGATGTGAGTGAGGTATTGATCGTCTCGTGTAAGCCTATTTCCCAAGATGTCAAACTTTTCTTAAATAACCCTGGGTTTGTAAATGTGAAGGCCTCCCCCCTCGTCACATTTCATCAGTGACATATCGTTGCACCAGTCGAGACGGGGGATGGATCGGTCTGGAAGGCAGACAGCTCAGACCCGCCGCGGCTCTGAAGATGCTCCTTTAACGTGAGGGGCACGGTGTTAGAGCCCAGCGCCTTCTCTGAGGAGACCTCGCCGACTCTGCCATTAGTCACTCCTCTGACGGCGCACTCGCTCGCACATTTGCAAGAGAGTTTGCACGCTGGAGATGGGCTGTGCCCTCAGTAACACTTCCCCCTGCTCATTCATTTCTCAGATTGGCGAGCTGCAACCTTTGCCTTTGGAAAAGAGTCTTCACTATCACTGTCAGTCATGTGGAGGATGGATTTGGGAGAGCTGGGGAAAGCTGTGACAACTCAGGGCACACGTAAAAGGAGCTGCGAGTACTAATGCTGTGAAAGTGTGGACAGAATGTACCGCTGCTTTGACACTTGTTCTGCTGTGTAAGATCACCTTGGAAAATCTGCTCGGCCACCGCTGTCATTTATCATCTACCTTCACCAGTGTTTTAAAGTGCATACACACCTGAGAGGAGCAGCAACATACCCTCTCCACCTATAACAGTAATGTTAGCAGTAATAGAAGATGATGTTTATTTATGCGAACAATAAATGGATATTCAGGCTATCTATAATATTCATATACTCAACAAGAAATCCTGAAGACAGATTGGAGGTTTGGAGAGGACTCCCATCTGTCTGTGACTTGGAGACAAGGCTGATTGGTTAGACCTACATGGACAAAGGCTCATACTCTGTTACATGTCTGCATTCTTGTGCATTGTTATGCACCAATTTATGAGGTAAATGCAAAAAAATCATATACTGGATCATAATGCAGTATGACCCTCAGGCATTCTGTAGTGCTTTAATATATCTATTCTCCTTTCTCATTTAACTTCACCCCTGCTGAGTCAACACATATGCATGATTTACTTTTCTGACCTCTTTTGTGTATTTTGCACCTTTCACATCAATGATAAATTCATCCATTATAATTCATGTATAAACCTCCCAGACTCTAGTTGTTCAGATATGCAAGATTTCTGTTCATGGTCAAAACCCTCATTCACATGCACATTCATGCACATCCAAAAGACATCATATATGATATGATAAATATCTCATTTATCTACATATATGTGTTTTGGAAAGATATAATTGTCAACTATGTTACTCAATGCTGAAGCAAAATATTTGATCAAAACAGTTTTAAAAAGATCAATTCTAACAACACAACCTTAGTTAGGTTAAAAGAAAGAAAAATATTACCTATTTGTTCACAGCCGCCACCATAACTCCTGGTCCTCCTCCTCCTTTTGCACTCTGTCTCCTCCAAGGTTATCAACCGTGCATTTACAGTGTCTTTACCTCCATTTGATGTCACGACTTTCTCACTGCGACATTTAGTGCCAAATCCCCTTTAACAGTAATCTTTAATATCTTCACTGAAATGTAAAGCAAGCACAATCTGAAAGAGCAGCGTGAAGGTTTTCTTTCTATTTGTGTGCTCAGGATGAGCACAGAGGACACCAGCAAAGTGCTTCATGTCATCCCTGTGGTGTTTTATTGACTGAGACTCAAAGAAACTGTCAAAGAGAATTAGATGCACGACTGCATACTGATTTCCTCCATCATTCCTGAACAGAAAGCAACCGTGGCATCTATCGATGTCGGCGTACTCCCCCGTCTGCGTGGCTCTGCTGGCCCTCCTCCTCGCTCCAGCCCTTGGACGTAAGTCACCCACAGTGCAATTCACAACCATTGACACATCACAAAGCCAGTGTACCGTATATTGCATGAATGTCACCATTACTGTGACGCTGTTTGTCTTGTACACACAGACAGCGAGGACTCAGGTTAATGTTGACTGTTGCTAGGTCATTCTCCTCATCGGGACTCACAAAGCAAAGGCCAGAAATAGCAGACACACTGTGCTGGTCTGTGTTGTAGGATTAAATCAGATTAAATGTCCCCTCTGATAATAACAAGCTCGTTCTCGGCTGTTGTTTGGGGACATAATAAATCTAACATGAACGCGCAGTGAGAGCCAGATACAGTAGGTGTACCGCTTCTTGAATTTCGCCTCACAGTGCACACGTGCGACTGCATGTGACATCTTAATTGTGGTTCATCTCCCACTCATTGCACTAATGACTGGCTTCTCTGAGCTCAATGCAGCGGCAGGCAGTAACTTTAACAACTTGAGGCCCACATGCACAGTCAGACAAGTGTTTAGTGGTAGTAAGTATGGGATTATAAATACCGTCTCACCACTTTATCTCATTTCTCAGCAGTTGTGTGGGATCTGCGAACGGCTTCCAGATGTGTTGTGTTCACTGCTCACCGTAAATGAGCTGACTCAGGTTATTGACTGGGGAGGCCCTCTGGCTGCCACCACCCTCATCTCATGGAGCTGTTTGAGAGGCTTTTCCCCTCATTACAGCAGGGGAGCAACTCACAGATAGCGCCCTCTTCTGACACATGTCGGGAACTCATTTTCCACAACGTGAAATACCCCCGTGACTTCTTAGATTTTTTTTTAAACATATCTGAGGACTTAAATGTGTACAAAGCACTACGCTGCTGTTGTATTGACACTGAATTAGCCTTTATTTTATCATGCATAAGCTTTTCTAAATTCACACACATTTATATTAACAATATCTTGATGGGAATGAAAAACAAGGCCAATCTTTTATACTGTTAATTAAAAAAAAGCAAAAAACATAAAGGTATAGATTTTTCAAACAGTAATGATGAAAGCTGAAATCAAATGGCAGTGTGATGTATTGCAGGTTGCAGTTTCCACCAAAGGACACTTCCATCTTGATAAATCACACACATAAATAAAAAGGAAAGTGGCTCACCTGCCATATTGACCTTCTAAAATGTTGCTGATGACATACGGCTTTGGCCACAGTCATGTAACACAGGCAGCCTTATTTATCACCATTATGTTTCCATCTCTGGCGGCATATTTGGATCACAGGAGGTGTCTGAGCAGTCTGCGTCATAAATCTCAAAGGCTGTGTTGATTAGACTGAGTCCGTGCTTGGGAATGTGTGAATATGTGAAACACTGAAAGCATAGTTGTAAGAGAAACTCGCATTAAAAATGCATCACAGTACATTGTGATGTTAATCCACTCTGACATTAAAGACCTTGCTTTTCCCTTGTATCTGTCTCCTGCAATACGCCAGCTGACCACTAATATATTGCATTTGTCAAATTCAGCAAAGGACAGGCATAACAAGATTATTGCTTTTTTGTCCCATCAGAACTAGACCTCAACCGACTGGATGGTGATACCGTCTGCCCACCAATGAGAAGCGGACAAGATGACCTTCCAGGTAATAACCTATAGCTGGGTTGTATTCAAATAGAGATAAAAACATTTGAAGCTGCTGTGAAACTAGAAGCCTACGCCTGAAAACCCCTAAAAGAGAAAATAGACTATCCAAAGGGAAGTGGTTAGTTTAATTAGTTGAACAGGGTGGGCTGCCTAATGCCTCAAGACACCTTTAGATTTCAAATGAGGCAAATAAAATGTACCACTTGAGCTTTACAGATTTTCAGTTGGAGCCATTCGAACTCAGCAAGATTGTAATTGCTCACCACTGCTCGCTTCTCCGACACATGTGCACATTGTGCTCTGTGCTTTGAATCATTGTTGGGTAGAAAAGTTGTTTATCTCACATGGACGTCATTTTTTTTTTTGTTTGTTTCCTCATTTTACTATCTCATCAAAAGCTTAATTGTGTTTTTTTCTGTAGCTGAAATAAGTACATGTTTTAGTGACAAAGGTGACTTATGTTATGTTTAGTTAGCAAGATATTATCTAGTCATGCCAGCAGCTTTGGGGATAAAAACATTGGTTTGTCACATGGTTGGTCCTCCACTTTGGTCAAGAATGAAACTTGATTTGGTGGATTGCCACCTAAATTTTGTACAAACCTTCATGTTCTCCGCAGGATCAATCCTGATGTCTTTGGTAAAGTTATGACCTTTTTAAGCATCACAGTGAGGTTGGAATCTGTGATTTTGACAGAAATGTCTCAACAACTGTTTGTATAGAAAAAGTCATGTCGAAGCTCTTTTCAGGATCAATTTGGTCTATAAGCAGTGCTAAACATCACTCCTACCACAAACTCTACAGGATCTGATACTAATCAAAGTTTCGTTACTGTCTTCAAATGTGTGGTCCATGATCCTGTGTAGGTTTTGATCTGATCACCCAGTTCCAGCTGGATGTGATCCCTCTGAAAGGAGTGAGGAAGGTGGACGGCTCCACTCCCCTCCAGGTGGCCTACCGCCTCGACAGGGAGGCCAACTTCCAAATTCCAACTATGTAAGTACAGTAAAAGGGGTTTAAAAGAAAACAGATAAAAACACAAATGTTGCGAGGCAGCAGTGGTCTCCTGATGCAGGTGTTGCATTATTACAGGTCCGGCACAGATGTTACTGCATGGCGAGCAGCATATAATTGGTAAAGAAAAACAAGTCTGAACCTATTTGGCATCTCTTCAACACAAAGGCAGCGTAGAGGCATTTTTTTGTGTCTGTGTGTGAGTGAGTGTGGGCTTGAAGAAGCTCCTTTTAGATCCTACTTGAATCCATCTGTATTGTCAGGAAATGTACAGTAAACCATTTCACCGTGCCTTTTTGGAGGTGATTTATCTTCTGTTGAACATACTCCTTTAAAGGTTGAGGCTGAAAAAAGCACAGGCTTCCTGTTTCCTTGGTTTGTAATTAAAGGTTAGTCGTAGTAAAATGGCTAGATTAAGCCCCTCGGGGACCCTCAGGCAAAAATACACTATAGACCCCTATAAGACATCCCCCACTCAAAAAAAATGTTTTGAAGAAAAATCTCACTTACAACAGCTATGCAAAAACAGCAACAAAATTGATCATTAAATAATAATCAAAAATAGGTCATATGAATAAAAATGACTTTTAGTTATAATCACTGTAACCAGTAGTTACTGCGTCCTACAGTACTACATGAGACAGATGAACTGTGATAAAAATGTGACTCCTCTGGCTCCACCTGCTGCCTCACGGCCATTTGACAAGACTCCACCACGCATGCACGAACTTAGAGTGGACATGACGACACACAAGAAGAGAAAACAGAAGAAGAGAAACAATGAAAAACAAATCAAAGAGAGAGAAGGAAGCTTTGGAGGTGTATTGGTATAAACCGGGGGAGGGACCTGGAAGTTGTAAGTTACTCCCTCTAATTTTCAAAATAAGACTAATTTCTCTTAATCTTACCGACACTCGCTTTAGAGGGTGACTCAATTTAAAAGCGAAGTTAGGAGTTTTTTTAGTTGTATATTTATTTAGTATTTAACTTTTGTTAAGTTCTTTTCAGTTATGTCAAGCATTAAAAAACTGAATCCTGCTTAATGCAGCCAGTCACATCCTTTTATTCAATCCTCCCTTTTAAATCCCACACCTCCAGTTAGCAACGCAGTCTTCAAATGAAGAATTTGTGCTGTGTGCAAACTTAGATTTGGGCCTCTAAGCAAGAGAGCTTGTGAAATAACATAATAACAGATATTTTATAAATGTTATTACATTACAGCTAAATAATCACTATTTTTTCAACAAATGACCACAAATCACATGAGACACAGTGATCATGGGGGCACCTTCCCACATGGCCCAGCCTGTGACGCAGCTCTGATTTGCAAATATTGTACCAAAATAGAGCCATTTTTATCTTAACATAAGTGAAGGGCCATTCTTCAAGGCAACATTTCAAAATTGGTTTCAGACCAGAGTTTGCGGGTTAATGACTTTACCCCTTTACATAACCAAAGAGGTCGCGTGGTGTTTCCCAGTGTGCCTGCTCCAGTCTGTTTTGGCTAATCTGTTCCTGCAGGCCAGCTTTCCTCAGAAGCTGTTATGTAACTCCCTGGCACCCAGCATCTACGCCACTCCAGCCTGTCACACTGAATGTAAATACATGTTTATTTCCCCCACAGGTCCAGTGGCACAGGCTGTGCTTTGAAGTCCGCCCCTGCCAGCAAGCCTTATGCTGCGCTCCCTCCCTTTTTTTTCTGCAGGACAAATGCAGCACATACTTTAGACTTTTTCACCTCAGGCTGAGGACCAGAGCGTGGTCTTCATTTGCTTTATTGGCTTACAGGAAACTCTTTTTTTATTGCCTCACCTTGATCGTTTACAAGATGGTAAAAGTCCGGCTGCAGCGCCCATCTATGAACGCACCACCTACTGAGAATCTGGCTTGTTAAAAACACAGAGTACCAGACTGTGGATGCTAAGCAGGCCTGCACGGTGTCACTGAAGCAGTGATTTATGCACTGACGCAGCCTCTTTCACAGTATCTCAGCTGTGATATCGTGGCTTGTTTCTTTGATGCACAGTGGCTTTTTTGTATTAGACTCTCAAAGACGGTGATGGCGAGGCTTCTGAGTTATTTTTTATACTCGTCTTCTGCTTGATTTTATGATAGTTTTGCTTTTGAGTGGTGTTTATTTTGTGATCGTGAATTAACTCTGACATGAAAGATATT
This sequence comes from Amniataba percoides, assembly GCA_037176925.1. Taxonomy (NCBI): domain Eukaryota; kingdom Metazoa; phylum Chordata; class Actinopteri; order Centrarchiformes; family Terapontidae; genus Amniataba; species Amniataba percoides. The sequence goes on along the minus strand of JBAJHX010000040.1, from coordinate 3,517,539 downwards.
TTGAGAATTATTTCCTGTCTGGCTGAGAGATGTCTCTGAGCTTTTCCCTGTAGTGGGATTTAATAAAAGCATGTCAAAACCTCTCTGAGTGTGACGTACAGGAACACTGAAGCCCTGTGCTTCATCTCCCTCTCAGGCTGAACTTCCCTCGTGGCTTCCCTGACGAGTATTCCTTCATGGTGACCTTCCGCATGATCAAGAACACGGTGAACAAGGTGTGGAACGTCTGGCAAATAGTGGACGAAGAGGGCAACAAGCAGGCCGGACTGAGGCTGAATGGCGACCAGCAGGCTCTGGAGTACTTCCTGATGGGCGCTGACGGATACTTGCAGACCGTCACCTTCCCCGGCCTCTCTGTGCTCTTCAACACTAAGTGGCACAAGGTGATGATTGGCGTGGAGCGTGAGCAGGTCACTCTTTATGTGGACTGCCAGCCTGTGGATCAGAAACCCATCAAGGGCAAGGGCCCCATCAACACAGAGGGAGACACTCTCATTGGCAGGCTGGATGCTGACCCCAACGCCTCCGTAGTGGTAAGCGAGGAGGGAGAACTGACTGCTGCTTTTAATCACGCTCGCTGACTCTCCTCACACGCTACATCAGTGAAATGGTGCTCTCTGTGTCCAAACACGTTCTGGTTTATATGTGTGCTTTGCCCTGCTGTAATTCTAAAGTGCTGCTGCCGCAGCAAAGCTGCTCAGCTGGGTTCCTGTGGGGAAAAAAAAAGAAAATCTTAATCCCTGCAGAAAATAGCATTGGTGGAAAATCAGGCTCAACAACCCATAGAGGGCTTTGATTCAAAGCTACAAAGAAATACCCGCACCATGACGAAGCATTAAAGATTCTTTGTTCATATCGCCTCTGAAAATGGATGCAAAGTGTCGTATTTGCAATAACATTGACGTCTCTTTTCAGTTTGAGCTCCAGTGGATGTTGATTCACTGTGATCCAAAGAGAGCCCAGAGAGAGAGCTGCAACGAGCTGCCTGCCACCGAGGTACAGTAACAAGGACTCGGATCTGCTCAGCATCTGCTGTGGTTTGTGGTTTTATCCAGGTTGATAGGCCTCCAGCATGCTGAGAGAAAACAGGGCAGAAATGCTGAGATGGACTTCCAGGAGTGTAACAAATACTCAGTTTCCAGCAGTTTCCTTTAGTATCTAGAAGTTTGAGTTCATCCAAAACAATTTGCAAGTTAGAAAATTCAAAGGTTTCTTTTAATTGTCAAACAGAAGCAGATTGGAGTTGTAGCTCCACAAACATTTCTTTGAGAACGAGGCAGTCATGATCTCATTGGATGTGCTAAACCTCAGTGCATGGAGCCAAAACACCAACACCAGTTACCTAACTTTAATAAAGAAGAGGAAGTCTGATTAAATTAAAAACCCAACCTGCACAGTTCCAGAGTTTGCTGGTTACAGAGCAGAGCGTGTGCCACTTGTGTTAGTTGGCAGCTTCTGTGACGTGAAAACAACAAGTACCACATGTAGCCCACCAACAACAACAACATGGCTTTACATGATCACACCTTAATGAAAAGTGAGTGTACTGGCACAAAAAACTATAATATAAGATGAATTAGTCATTTACGTATAGGTATATATAATGTAATAGAATAGAAAATGATTTCACAGATTCACACATATGCTGCTCTGCCTAAAATAACTTTCCTACTTCAGGCAGACTACCTGCTGGTGCTTGATGATCAGCTGACAGGAATGCAATATAACACCTACCGCCTGCTGTTTAAGACCATTAAAAGTGCTTTTCTCCACCCTTGTTGCTGAGGAACGCGCAGCAAGCTGCCAAAATCCAGCTCTTTGTGGAAATTGCTTTTTCACTTTCATTTATCCCTCTTTGCTATGGTGGAGAGTCAGCAGGCGTATTAACCATAGGGGACTATTTGGCCTCAAATTGAGAAGGTCAGCTAGCTCAACTAGCTACCAAAGACAGCTAATGTTACAATGAACTTTTTCAGCCAGTAGCACAATAATATTTAACAAGAAAGTCAAATGTCATAAACTGTGTTTTTTGTTTGTTCAAACAGAAAGAAAAGCTCAGTTTAACTTTCCCTGATTTGCACAAGTGTGACCACTTGACCCATTTATGCAACAGTGTGTGTGTGGAGGTGTGTCCAAGTGAATTTTTGGGTTCGCCCTGGAAATACACCTCTTTCTACTTTTCCCTTGAGTCTCTCATTTCTGCTCTCTTTCCCAGATTTTGAAACATTTGGGCAAATGCACATCGTGCATATAACCATGCTGCTTCTTCAAGGAAATCAAGGAAATGTAGCCTCTGTAAAGTGACTTCCTGATTAAACCAGATTATGCATCATTTGTGTAATTTATGTTAAAAGCTAAGCCATCACTATGGCTGGGAAAGTCTGAAAGCAACTCTTCACTTTGTAATGTGGAAGTGTTTGAAAAGGTAAAGAAATATGGATGTCAACTGTCAGCCAGTCACAACAATGTCTCCCAAATGTAGTTGGTATATTCCTAACACTGTCATTTTTACTCTCATATGAACAATTCTGCCGTCATATAACCACGTATGGGATCAGGGATCAGTGTGATATTGGCAAGATTAAACTTGAGCACACAACAATACATACAAAGGAAAGGTAGACCAGTGTTCTCCTAAACTGAAAACACACACAGATTTTGTGTGTAAGGCTGTGCAAAGCTGATATTGTTTATGACTAAAGATCCATTCGGGTAAAGGTTTAGCACAATTAATGAGATTTCTGCCTCAGAGAAATGCTTGTAGCCAGTAATGAAAATGCGACTCTGCTGCCTCGCGTCTCGTTCTGCATACAGTCTGCAGTGCGATGAATTAGGATTAGCTGGAGTGTTTCTATTCAATCATTTGTATTTAGACACAAATATTCCAACCCACTGTAGACAGAAATACTTCCTGGCCTGGTGTGCTCTGTTAGATCTCAGGCTAACACTCCTGCATCCAGCTGTGAGGTGGTTCTGTTCATGAGGAGTGTTGGTACTATGGGCTGTATATTCAAATGATGGCATGATATACTCTACTACTGCTACTATGATGATGAGCAGGCGCGCTTCTGCTGACACTTTTGGTGAGGGTGGTGTGACTACTTTCACTAACTCTCCCTTTATCTGATTTCTCTTGCTTCTTCAGATGTATGCCAATGCTGAGGTATTTATTTTTCCACTCTACTTCCTTTTTGCTTTGTGATTTTAAACCAATAATCTACTTTAGTGCTTTGGTTGCCTAATTGCCTAATTGCTCTGTTCTAAATCTAATTTATGGTGGTGTTGTGTTGTGTTGTGTTTTGTTTTGTTGTGTTTGCTGTGTCAGGGTTGTGTAGGTAGAATATTCATATATGTCTTCAACAATTCACATGTGACCTGAGATAACGTCCAGCTGTTACTCAAGCTGGCACAGAGATATATAGAATTATAGCCAAACTGTCCCAAATGACAATGTCTGCAGACTGACAATCGCTCATTAAGAGTGCCACATAAACATAAAATAAAGAAGCAGTTCCATTTAAGTGAATCTGATCTCTTTAGTCATATCATTGTCCAGATTTGTGTTTTATTGCTTTAAAAGTAAAGGTTTGGCATTGTTTTTTTTTCATCCTTTCACTGCCATTTGCTGACTGGTTGTCTCCACTCTCAGCCCGACAAATCACTCCAAGGCCCCCCAGGAGCCCCCGGCCCAGAGGGCCCCCGAGGGCCCCCAGGAGAAAACGGCAGAGATGGAAGAGATGTAAGCGTTTCCTCTTTGATAACAACCACTTTTTCTCCAAATCACCATGTCTTTTATTATCTTAATTACAGGTTTCATCTTTTTATGTCGCTGTTTTCTTTAACTGATGTTTTGTTGGTCTCTCCAGGGTCTTCCAGGTTCGACTGGCAGTCCAGGTCTTCCCGTAAGTTTTTGAAATGCCAAATGATGATCTGACAAAACAGTTTGCAAGTTGCTGATCATTTCTGCCTCTTCTCGTGTTTGTTTGTCTGCTGTGTGACCCCCTCAGGGAAATAATTCACTTTACCACTGTGTTCAGAAATTCAAAACAGGTTTGTCAATGATGATACAAGTCGAAAATACAAACTGTTTTTATTCTGGAGATGGCACATTTTTGTAAGCCAAGTCAGAAATTTTTTGAGGAAACATTAGAAAGATCATGTCTGTAGAAATCAGTATCTTTTGATATTCAAACGTTTGGGAACCAAGACCATCTTAACAAATCAACACACATTTTAGACATTTTTAAACAACAGTAGAATCCTACAGACAAAGAAACACCCCATAATAGGGTCAAGAAGTTCTCAGAAAAAAGTGGGTCAAAAGGTAACCAGGTCATCTCAGTCCCCATGTGTGTCCTTAAAACAGAATTAGCAGTCTGGTGAAGGAACCTGATTTACTGCTTTTTACATGAAGGACTGCAGATTTATTATCACAGTTGTAATTTCTCACACTAATTAAGACATCGTGACAATCCTGCACAGAGATCCTGCTCAGACTGAACTCCCTCACAATCAATATTATCAATAATCAACATACTGTATGAATTTAAACACCAAATCTGACGCTGGTTTAGCTGCTCTTTTCCAACCCATTCGTTATCTACATGGCCTCACACAAGCTCTGGCTGTGGTTTGATCTGAGAGACATCGAGAGCAGCCCACCTTTCATTGACTAGGTGTTGACTATCGCTGCCTCTGTGTATCTTAGCAACAGTGCAGAGAGATACAGAAAGAAGATAAAGCTGTTTTATTCCTGTTGTGTCTGTTTCCCAGGGCAGCAAAGGGGAGCAGGGGGAGATCGGTCTTCCTGGACAGAGAGGTCTGCCCGGCCTTCCAGGAGCTGCTGTAGGAAATATCACTTCATCTACAGTCTTTGTAATCTGCCAGTATTATCTGTGTGTGATTATGTGTTTGTTGTCCGCAGGGTCCTTCTGGCCCAATGGGACCCAGAGGGCCTGTAGGGGAGAGAGTGAGTAACCATAAAAGTCAATTCAAAATCAAACACTTAAAAGAATTATGACTTTTACAAACACACACAGTGGTCCTGATTTTTTTCCCCTCCTGGTTGCAGGGACTTCCTGGCTTTCCTGGACCTCCAGGTTCTCCTGTAAGTGGAAAATCTTGTGTTAAAGCAACATGCATGGAAATGAGACTGTATGTGACTATAAAGAAACTGCCAGTACTAAACTGTATCATCTGTCTCTCTCTTAACAGGGCCCAGCAAGTGAAGGCCCCGCTGTATGAGTCTGCCGCCTCTTGTTTTATTCTGCAACATTGTTGAAAAGTACTTAGCCCAGCGTTGAATGTGCTGTTGTATTGACAGCAGTGTGTCTGTGCCTGACAGGGACCACCAGGGAAACCAGGAACCCCAGGAGATGAAGGAAACATCGGGCCTGAGGTCAGACTTCAAATTAAGACACAATTGTCGGGGGACAAACGAAACATTTTTAATCTGAATAGATGTCAATATGCACCGATGTAAAAACAAGTCACTGGTGGAGAGTAATTAAGCACATTTGATCAAGTACTGTATGTAAGATAAATGTTTTTCTACTTCACTTAAAGAATCTCAGTGTTTCTGTCCTTTTCAGTTTTGATATGTAAACTTACTTGTAAAGGAGTTTGCTGTATTGCTGCAGTTATAAAAGCACCTGGAGCTCCTTCCATCACTGAAAATAATTGAAGATATAGTGACAGTTTAAGATGGCTGCATGGTTGACTTTGCTTTAAAATAAACTCAAGATGGATTTCAGTTGTTTTTGTTTGGTTGTGTATCAAATGTTTGCTTATGTGTGTGATAAATGTTATGTTCATTATTCGTAGGGTCCACCTGGACCCAGAGGGACACCTGGCACTGCAGGGCTTCCTGGTCCTCCTGGTCCACCAGGGCCTGTGGTAAGAAGCAGAACTAACTCTTGTTTGGTTGACAATAAATTAATTCACCTTTTTTCATGTAATTTTTCATATATTTCAATGTATCTCTGATTTTTATAATGGCATTTTATATCTTCCATATCTGAGAGGCTAGATGCTAAAATGGATAATTGGTTTAACGGCTGTTGATTCTTGAAATGACACTTTTTATGCTGATGATGTGCAGTATAACCAGATATTTTTCCTATTGTATCTGCATGCACACACTCTACACTGACTCTCTGCTGAACAGATGTAACCCCAGAAATCTTCTCACTTATTTTTCCTCTCTATTTGGATACTAATTTTTATGTGGGCTCAGATGGATTGGGGGTTGTGTGATGGTGTTGCATGCTGCAGTCTCTTTTCACATTACCTGGGAGTTTCTGCTGTGGTGGATTTATGTGGACATCTAAACCCCCTGCGGTTGTTTTAGATGTCACTCTGCTGTGTTTTAGGGACCGCCTGGTGCCAGCAATGAGGGAAGTGGGGAAGCTGTGAGTGTTTTACTGTCTTACACACTGCCAAATGTTTCCTGGATGCATGGCAATTGGACTGGTGACAGTGAATTTCTGATCAAATGGAGTCACAGAAGTTAAGAGGCTCTGCAGCAGCCATGCTCGATGAGTATCTGACTGTCTGTTTTGCCCGTCCCATCTCTCATTTCTGTCCCATCTGTCTGTGTGTGTGCGTTTGCAGTGTCCTGCTGCCTGTCCTGCTGGACCACAGGGAATGGCTGGGCTGCCAGGGATGAAGGTGAGGAATTTCAATGTCAATAAAAACCTATGCTTTTTGGACTGCACGACATTTTATATTTGGTTGAGATTTAGTTTGGAGTGAAGCCATGTTGGAAACTGTTCCTCCAGTAACCTTCACAAGGCTCAGACAGCACTGAATTCACAAAGTGCACAACCAGCAAAATACACCAGAGAACAAGCACGGAGCAAACTCTGACACCCTCAAATAAATCATGTCAGTTCAGTGGCTTCCAAAATGAAAATTGCTTCTGTTGATCATCAGACACGACAAAGTAATTTCTGAATCACCCCTCAGCACTGCATTTTATTGCATGAAACTTTGACACAATGTTTAAAAGAAATAAAAGTCAATAAGAAGATCGAAGTGTTTATGAATGAGTGGTAAATTAGATATTCTCTGAAAGCTCATTTGTAGTCATGGTAAGAAAGAGATCTATTCCTCCAGACTGAAATATCTCAGCTGCCATTGGATGCATTTATGAAAACTTGCACAGTCACCTCAAGTTGGATTACAATTTTGGACTTTTTGGGGTCAAAATCTCACTTTGTCCAATGCTTTGGTTCATTCTGAAATGTCTTTGAAAACTAATGGCATTCCCATCAATGCTCAGCTTGGTAATTATCAATATAATCACGCTGACTCACCAAGCTATGATGGGAACACAATAAACAGCGCTTGTTCATCATGTTAACATAGTTAGTATGCTCAGATTAATATTCAGTTCAAACCAGCTGTGCTAAAGTGCAGCCTTACAGAAGCAGCAGGGTGGCCACATTAGTCAGAAGAATAGAAGAACAGAACAATATAACACCAGGGTGCAAAAAGGAATAAATATACATTTACTTCAATGAGAGCCTCCTGTATACATTCAGACATTTGAATTCAAAACTGATCTATAATAACTTCAAGCTGTGACAGTAATAAGATCCAATGATGATTGACAAACTAATACAAAATAATACAACTGACTGTTGCCTTTAGGGACACAAAGGTTTGCCTGGTGAGCCTGGAAAAGATGGAGAACCAGGAGCGAAGGTATGTGTGAGAGTGAAAACACTAAATGATCGTTGTGAATAAATTCGGGTTCCTTCCTTTGGCAAAATGGGACTCCTCTGCACCGGCTGTGTTAATTCCCATTCCCACTGACGGCTCATGGGGACGGCAGGAGATTGACACCAAGAACAGCCAGCTCACAAATGATTTGATTGCGGCCTATAAACAGATTAATGTGATTATCTATGTTCCGGCAAGGTAATTAATTTGTTCTTGTTTGTTTCTACAGGGAGAAGATGGAGCTCCGGGTCCTCAGGGGCTACCAGGTCGCATGGGAGATGATGTAAGTGTATTGTTAGAGAACTGTATGAGTCTCTATGGGAGCAAGTCGTATGTATCATAAAATATTTAAAATGTCTCTATTATTATTATTATAGGGGCAAAGAGGGCCCATTGGATTCCCTGGATCCACTGGAGAAAAGGGAGACAGAGTGAGTTAAAGCAGCGTTTGATCCCTTCAGAGGGCTGCTTATAAAAGGACAAATGAAAATGTATTGTCATGTGATGATAAAGCTTCGTATTTGCAGATAAAAAGTGACTCCTCTCCTGTTCATAGGGTCCTCCTGGTTTTAACGGCGTCCCAGGACCCACCGGCCCCCCTGGAGCTCCTGTAAGCAGTTGTAGTCTGATCAGCTCTCTGTCCTCTTTGGCATTTACTCAAAAAGCAGTAGGGAAGGATGTGATGAAATACTAACTCTACTGAATCTGTCCGCTCAGGGCATAGAGGGAATCCGTGGACGTCAGGGTTTGGAGGGACCCAAGGGTGAAGATGTAAGTCCTGCGCTCCAGCTCAGATCCTCTATTGTTTTTTCTATCTGAAAGGCCGCTTTGGTTAAAAATGTTGATTTTCATCAGGGAGCTGTTGGACCTCAAGGAGAGCAGGGTCCTGCTGGGGAGAAAGGGGATGTTGTAAGTATGCTGAAGTATGCTGGCATTCACATTTGCATATCAAGTGTAACGTGATTTTAACTATGTGCTGTGACATTGTAGGGAGAGCCTGGGACAGATGGGTTGGATGGACTTCCTGGAGTTGATGGAGCCAAGGTGAACTTTTTTTTCTTTCAAAACTCACATCATGTCACATCCACGTAAAAAATGTAAAGTGAAAAGGTTTCTGTTTGGGATCGAATCCCATTTCCTGACAGGCGTGTACTTTGTTGCCTCAGCAGTGAATCAGGACTTTTAGCATATAGACTACTATTCAATGTATGTGTATTATTAATCAGGCCATCATTATATTTGTATGCATGAACTTCTGCTCAACAGGGAGAGCCTGGTACACCTGGAGCTGTTGGTGTCAGGGGGATTGTGGGTATTCCAGTAAGTCCAACTTCAATTTCTTTCATTGTGTTTCAATATGAGAGAGATTCTGTTTATAATTTGTGTCAGTTTTATCTTAGATTGGTCATTTTTAGTTTCAACAGTTATGTCTTCTATTGCAAAGTCAGCCTGGGCAAAGAAAAGTAATAGAGGACACACTCCTCTCTGAAACCACAAAGCAGGTCAGATAAATAAAACATCAAAGCCAAACAAACAGCGGGAAGGAAAACCTGCTGCCAAGAGCGCATCTACCTCTGCCTGCGAGTGGTCAAAGCGAGTCTGAAAACAGCACATTATGTTTTGTACCCTGATCTATCTTAGGTTTTCTGGCAGACGCTATGCAGTTCTCTCCTGTATTTTCCTGGAGAGACATTTCAGATTGTCTGAAACTGTCAATTGTCAAGGCTGACATAAACTAAGAACTTTTTAACTTTTTAAATAATCTGCAAACCACCATTAAAATGCATCAATATTGATCAATACTCCACTAATGACATAATAAAAAGAGGATATATTCATGTGAGAGTATGAATACATATTTTGTTGTTAATTTTATCTTTAAAAGGTCATGAACCATTAAAAACAAGTCAGGTTTGTGCTCAATCTTATTTGACGTGAATGATATTTAGAGGTTGGAAACTCTTATCTGACATTAATGTGGCATACGTACATACTGCTGTGGCTGTAGACTCTTCATCCTGTTTAAAAGTGATTTTAAAAAGTGTATATTTTTCTGACGCTCCCTCATTGACCCATTTCCTGTTAATACATAATACATTCCTACACACCACATTAGCAGGATTAAAGGCGTAGCTGCAACAACACATTAGTTTTCTCCGTCTTCTCATGTCATGTGTTGTTGTTCGCAGGGGCTGCCAGGAAAACAGGGAGTAGCTGGACCCCCTGGTGCAAAGGTAACTGGAACCAAAAAGTGCATCCAAAATTTTGTTGCTGCACTTTTAGATAGCAGTCACTCATCATAAGAACACTGTGCCAGAAGGAGTAAAAACCTGACGACTAACATAAGGCCTGTTGTGGATTTAGGGCGACGCTGGTGACGAGGGCCCCATCGGGCCAGTTGGACTTCCTGGAAAGATGGTGAGACTCTCCCATCATTGATCTGTTTGTGTGTTGTTTTGATGCGTGCCCTCTTAGAAACATAAAACTTTCTATACTCGTCTGTTTTTATGTAGGGTGAGCCTGGAGCAGATGGGGAAGATGGGGTACCAGGAGAAAAAGGAGCCACCGTGAGTTGGCAGCGACTTTTCATTTGTGTGAAGGTCATCTGAAGGTGACACTTTCAGGTAGATTGATGTAACTATAAATATATATATATATATATATAATAACTGTATCTGTAATTACTTTGCAGGGTGAAACAGGAAAACAAGGGCCAGTGGGGCCCGCAGGTCCTCCAGGTATCCAGGTGAGACATGTAGCAGCAGTGGAATGTAACTAAGTACATTTACTCAAGTGTTTTACTTAAGAACAAAGTCAAAGTACTTGTGTTTTACTTTGAGTATTTTCTTTATTATTTGAATGTGAACTTTTCAAAGCTTAAAAAAGGCTTTTATGGGATCACAGAAAGTTTGTACCTTAAATAGATTTTTTTTTAAAAAAACCTAAATAACATTTTACTTCATAATGAACACTCTCACAGCTGCCATATGCTGTATGAAAGAAACCTTATTTGGAGAGCATATGTAACATTTGGTGAAAAGCTGCACAAAGCTGTTCTCAATAATAACGAAGACAATTTAGAGAAGACTAACAGAATAGGATAAGAAACACTAGAGAAAAAATCCAAATATAAAGCTGGTGTAATATAGAGCAGATGTACATAAAATGTTGTATCTGCAGGGTGACAAAGGAGATAAAGGTGACACTGGTGCCAAAGGAATGAAGGGTCACACTGGACACAAAGGTGATCAGGTCAGACCAATCTCATTTTACTCATTTACTTTGACTTATCCACAATGAGGATACTCTTCAGGTGGTGACGTACACACTGTTTTTATGTGCGTTTAGGGGCCTATGGGACCAATGGGACCAAAAGGAAGTCTGGTAAGAACTATTCTAATCTCTGTTTACTTTAAATATATCATGAATTACCTTTCACCAGCTCAGTGGTTACGCACTCACTTTGTTACCTTTGTGAACAGGGGGACACCGGTATACAAGGAGACCCCGGAGTCAAGGGAGACCAGGTATGTGGAGCTACATTTTGTGAAGTTGAAAACAACCTTTCTGTGAGGTGATGTGAAAGAAGCCGACTAATCTTTGTGTGTTTTCAGGGCCCCCCTGGTGTCACTGGAATCAAAGGAGAGGTATTAAACAACTGCTGTCTGCACTGCAACTCTCACACTTCAGTTTCTAAATTGTTGCCTGAGGATGATTTCATGTAGAAACAGCTAATTCCACCACCGTGCTTAAACCCCTGCTCTTACTTTTAACTTGCATTTAATATGACCAACATAATTCAAGCTAGGTGACGTGATCAAACTCCCACACATTTAAAAGCACAGCAGTACAACGGTTTCTTTTTGCCACCATCAGCCTGGACAGAAGGGCCAAAGAGGAGCCACGGGAGATGAGGGCAGACCAGGTCAGCCGGGTCATCAAGGTTTGGCTGGTCCAATGGGAGCTCGAGGTCTGGAGGGAGAACCGGGCCTTCCTGGATCACCAGGCCCCAGAGGTCTACCTGTGAGTGTTTCCACTGCCAATATACAGTATGTGCAGTCTCAAGGCAGTTCAGCCGTGGAGGTGAACAGCTGATCAGCTCAAGTTAAGAGAGAACAAAATCTCTTAAACTGTAATGACTGACTGTAATGATAACATGGGCATGTTAGCACTGTCACTGTAGCTCAACGCTCATCTGTAAACTGGCAGTATTGTTACAGTCAGTCTGCTACACCTTCTTTTATGTCTCATTTTTAACCCACCATGAAGTTTGTGTACTCTGTCAGCGCAGGGCAGGTGTCTGCTGACTGATGTTAACATTGACTGTAATTGTACAACAACCAGCAGTTACTTTGTTGCATTAATGTTTATTCATGAATTCACAGGGCCCAAAAGTGAGTGATGAGAAGCTTCGGGAAATGTGCTCCGCTGTTGTCGAAGGTGCAGTTTGTTCACTTTGATTTCCACAGCACATCCATCTCTTCACTTATATTTAACCATCAAACACATCATGGACACTTCCTGTAAGTCGGCTCTCTGTTTAAAGCTGATTTGTTGTCTGTCCCTTTAGAACAATTGGCAGAGTTTATGAAAGAGTTTATGAAGAGGCCAGCAGCCATTGGAGCTCCTGGTATTCCTGGACCGGCAGGACCTCCTGGCCCAGCGGGACCGGCTGGAGATGCTGGGGCAGCAGGACCACCAGGGCCGATGGGTCCCAAAGGCCATCCAGGCTTCTTTGGCCTCCCGGGCGCACCAGGCAAGAAAGGTCAGTGATCCTTCTCAGACTCATTCTCAACTTCTCCATGCTGATATGTAACCAAGCCAAACCTCAGATAACCAAGACTGCTGGCCTCAGCAATCTGTAGAAAAGCCTTAAGTGGTTTGCAAATACTGAATGTGTTTCTGCAGCTCTCTGATAGATAAGCTGCGCTGCTGTGATAGCTTTTTGCCTTTTCTTTTCTTTTCCTGGAGAGCAGCCAGAACTCATCCAAATTAAATGAAGCTTTTAGACAAAACAAGGCTGTGGGTGCTGGCTGATGTGCTCTTCACACCACCGCAGCACACCGAAAGATGCTATGTGGAGCGCTCTGCGGATGGAGGATGGGATTCACCCATGCATAACATTATACAATCAATGATTCACTAAACAGGGCTGAATCAGAGTCATTAAGTTTCCTAATTACATCCCCATAACTGTGAAAACAGTATGCCTCTCCATTTCATCTCAGCATTAATCTGTGTGCCCTCTGCGTGCTCCTCTCTTCTGCAGGGGATGCTGGGGAAAAGGGAGACAAGGGAGACAAAGGAGAGGATGGTGTAGGAATCAAAGGAAGCCCAGGCGAACCAGGTGCACCAGGTAAAGCCAAATTCTTGTTATTATTAAGGCGCACCGCTGCTGAGAGCAAACCATGACTCTTCAAAATGTCCACATTCCCCTTTATTCACAGTGGAACCGCTCATTAAATCCTCCTCACTCTTTGTGTAAGGACATATAAACGATAATGACACTGCTGCTACTGTGCAGATTTTGGACATTTTTGTGGGAGCAGCATCTAAACTTCAAGCCTGTGGATGGGTGTCTCCCATGGTAACAGCTGACTGACTTTTCAGGGTCGACTCTGTGAGAAGACATGCAGTTAAAGATGCCCTGTGGAGTTTTGTTTGTGAACAAAGTCTCTGTTTACAGTTTTTTATTCCCCCAAACACACTGTGTGGATAGCAAAGGTCTGACAAAGGTCTGATAAAATGCATTCACTCCCTCATAAACATCCTAAATCCCTTATGTGTGCTTGCATTACTGTGCTTCTTATATAATACAATATTGTGGCCACCTGTAGAGCAGTAATGGTATGATTGTGTATTACATCACCTCTGCACACATTTACATGCATGAGCTTCTGAATATGCGTCAGTGGTGTGATATTCACTGGAACACATTATAATCTGATTCAAAGTGTTCATTCCCCATTTCTCAGTATGTCCACAACGTGTGAGCTCATAACCAACTGTCTGTCCCTTTACACTCTTTTGTACTACACATGAAAAGTGGAAACTGGCAATGTAGGTTAACTGGCTGATGTACAGCATCACACAGGAAAGTGCTGAAATCAATAGAGGCAAAGTAGGAGGAGCTATATGAGGTGTCCCTGGTTTCAGAGGTAAAAGTTCCTTCATTTTTCCCATAAACGATGCTACAGGTCTGACTGTTTGAGCACTTTTGCTGCTTAGATGGATGTAAAACTCTCCTGGTCTGATCACCAGTACAAATCTTTGACAACTGCTCTAAAGACTGTCTAAAACAAAGATCTGCAGCTTAAGCCAGTTCATGTTGTTTTTGCTGGTTACATTTAGATGCGTTTTAGCAGTTTTCACCTTCAATTCTTAAATGTTTTGAATTCTCTGGTCCTCTGATTGGTGCCTTGACTTCCTCTCCATGGCCGCACTGGCTGAGGCTCATGGGAATTGTAATATTCTGCCAAAATTTTGCATAAAACGTGATTTTTCAAGAAACTATATATTACATTTTATTGGTCACTATATAAACCATTAAGAGAATGTGACACTGAGGATATCAGTTTTTGGTCTTACAGGAGAAAATATGATATATGTAAATATATCATATTTATA